>PVKP010008376.1:0-72871 GCA_004027715.1 Plecturocebus donacophilus
TCCCACACAATAATAGTGGGAGACTTTAACATTACACTGTCAATATTAGACAGATCAACGAGATAGAAAATTAACAAGGATATCCAGGACTTGAACTCAGACCTGGAACAACTAGACTTAACAAATATTTACAGAACTCTCCTCCCCAAATCCACAAAACATACATTTTTCTCAGTATCACATTATACCTATTTTAAAACTGACCACATAATTGGAAGTAAATCACTCCTCAGCAATTACGTAGCATTTCACAGGTTTAAATAAAATATTGGTTGGCTGCTCATTTGTTATTTTCATCCCCTATTCCTTCCTGTCTCCATTGTTAAGCACAATTATTGGCATAAAAGACGTTTTTAATACCCATTTTTAGACTGCATTCTAGCCTGGCAATAAAACAAGAATCCCATTCTCTCTCCCTCTTTCTCTTCCTCTTTCTCTCTTTCATTCTTTTTTTCTTTCTTTTGCTGTTTATTTCTTTCTCCTTTTCTCTCTTTTTCTAAAAAAAAAAAAAGAGTCAAAACCCATCGGTGTGCTGTAACCTAGAAACCCATCTCACATGCAAGGACACACAGAGGCTCAAAATAAAGGGATGGAGGAAGATTTACCAAACAAATGGAGAACAACAACAACAAAAAAGAGTTGCAATCCTAGTCTCTGATAAAATAGACTTTAAACCAACAAAAATCAAAAGAGGCAAAGAAGGGCATTACATAATGGTAAAAGGATCAATGCAACAAGAAGAGCTAATGATCCTAAATATATACACACCCAATACAGGAGCATTCAGATACATAAAGCACATTCTTAACCACCTACAAAAGTGACCTAGACTCCCACACAATAATAGTGGCACACTTTAACACTCTACTGTCAATATTAGATCAATGAAACAGAAAAGTAACAAGGATATTCAGGACTTGAAATCAGATCTGGACCAAGCAAACCTAAAAGACATCTATAGAACTCTCCACCCCAAATCCACAGAATATACATTCTTCTTAGCACCACATCACATCTACTCTAAAATTGATGACATAACCAGAAGTAAATCACTCCTCAGCAAATGCAAAAGAACGGAAATCATAACAGTCTCTCAGACCACAGTGCAATCAAATTAGAACTCAGAATTAAGAAACTAACTCAGAACTGCACAACTTCATGGAAACTGAACAACTGGCTCTTGAATGTTGACTGGATAAACAATGAAATAAAGGCAGAAATAAAGATGTTCTTCGAAACCAATGAGAACGAAGACACAACATACCAGAATCTTTGGGACATATTTAAAGCAGTGTCTAGAGGGAAATTTATAGCAATGAATGCCCACATGAGAAACAAGGAAAGGTCTAAAATCAACACCCTATCATCAAAATTGAAAGAGCTAGAGAAGCAAGATAAAAAAAACTCCAAAGCTAGCAGAAGACAAGAAATGGCTAAGATCAGAGCAGAACTGAAGGAGACAGAGACACAAAAAACCCTTCAAAAAATCAATAAATTCAGGAGCTGGTTTGTTGAAAAGATTAACATAATAGACAGATTGCTAGCCAGATTAATAAAAAAGAAAAGAGGGAAGAATCAAATAGATACAATAAAAAACAATAAAGAGGATATCACTACTGATCCCACAGAAATACAAACTGCCATTAGAGATTACTATAAACAACTCTATGCACATAAACCAGTAAACCTGAAAGAAATGGATAAATTCCTGGACACTAGCATCCTTCCAGGAAGAAGTCGAAACCCTGAATAGACCAATAACAAGGGCTGAAGTTGAGGCAGCAGTTAGTAGCCTACTAACCAAAAAAAGCCCAAGTCCAGATGGGTTTGCAGCCAAAATCTACCAGACATACAAAGAGGAGCTGGTACCATTCCTTCTGAAACTATTCCAAACAATCCAAAAACAGAGAATCCTTCCCAAATCATTTTATGAGACCAACATCATCTGGATACCAAAACTCGGCAGAGACTCAACAAAAAAAGACACTTCAGGCCAATTTCCATGATGAACAGAGATGCAAAAATCTTCAATAAAATACTGGCAAACATTTGCAACAGCACATCAAAAATCTTATCCATCACAACAAAGTAGGCTTCATCCCGGGGATGCAAGGCTGGTTCAACATATGCAAGTCTATAAATGTAATCCACCACATAAACAGAACCAAAGACAAAAAAACACATGATTAGCTCAACAGATGCAGAGAAGGCCTTCAATAAATTTCAGTAGCCCTTTATACTAAAAACTCTCAATAAACTAGGTATCAACGGAACGTATCTCAAAATAATAAAAGGTAGTTACGACAAACCCACAGCCAATATCATACTGGATGGGCAAAAATTGGAAGCATTCCCTTTGAAATCTGGCAATAGACAAGGATGCCATCCTCTCACCACTCCTATTCAACACAGTATTGGAAGTTCTAGCCAGAGCAATTAGGCAAGAAAAAGAAATAAAGGGTATTCAATTAGGAAAGGAAGTCAAATTGTCTCTATTTGCAGACATGATTGTATTTACACGACGCCATCATCTCAGCCCCAAATCTCCTTAAACTGATAAGCAACTTCAGCAAAGTCTCAGGATACAAATTCAATGTGCAGAAATCACAAGCATTCCTATACACAAATAACAGACTTAAAGAGAACCAAATCAAGAATGAACTGCCATTCACAATTGCTACAAAGAGAATAAAATACCTAGGAATACAACTAACAAAGGATGTAAAGGACCTCTTCAAGGAGAACTATGAACCACTGCTCAAGGAAATAAGAGAGGACACAAACAGATGGAAAATCATTCCATGCTCAAGGTTAGGAAGAATGAATATCGTAAAAATGGCCATATTGCCCAAAGTAATTTATACATTCTACACCATCCCCATCAAGCTACCTATGACCCTCTTCACAGAGCTGGAAAAAACGACCTTAAACTTCATGTGGAACCAAAAGACAGCCTGCATAGCTAAGTTTATTCTAAGCAAAAAGAACAAAGCTTGAGGCATCACACTACCTGACTTCAAACTATATTACAAGGCTACAGTAATCAAATCATCATAGTACTGGTACCACAACAGACATATGGACCAATGGAACAGAACAGAGGCCCTGGAGGCAATGCCGCACATCTACAACCATCTCATCTTTGACAAACCTGACAAAAACAAGCAATGGGGAAAGGATTCCCTGTTTAATAAACAGTGTTGGGAAAACTGGCTAGCAGTGTGCAGAAAGCAGAAACTGGACCCCTTCCTGACACTTTACACTAAAATTAACTCCAGTTGGATGAAAGACTTAAACATAAGACCTAACACCATAAAAACCCTAGAAGAAAACCTAGGCAAAACCAGTCAGGACATAGGACTTCATGATAAACACCAAAAGCATTGGCAACAAAAGCCAAAATAGACAAATGGGATCTAATTCAACTCCACAGCTTCTGTATAGCAAAAGAAACAATCATTGGAGTGAACCAGCAACCAACAGAATGGGAAAAAATTTTTGCAAACTACCCATCTGACAAAGGGCCAATATCCAGAATCTATAAAGAACTAAAACAGATTTACCAGAAAAAAACAAACAAACCCATCCAAAAGTGGGCAAAGGATATGAACAGACACTTTTCAAAAGAAAACATATATGAGGCCACAAACATATGAAAAAATGCTTATCATCACTGATTATAAGAGAAATGCAAATGAAAACCACATTGAGATACCACCTCACACCAGTTAGAATGGCAATCATTCAAAAATCTGGAGACAACAGATGCTGGAGAGGATGTGGAGAAATAGGAACACTTTTACACTGTTGGTGGGAGTGTAAACTAGTTCAACCATTGTGGAAGACAGTGTGGCGATTCCTCAAGGACCTGGAAATAGGAATTCCATTTGACCCAGCAATCCCATTACTGAGTATATATCCTAAGGATTATAAATCATTCTATTATAAAGACACATGCACACGTATGTTCACAGCAGCACTGTTTACAATAGCAAAGACATGGAACCAACCCAAATGCCCACTGATGATAGATTGGACAAGGAAAATGTGGCACATATACACCATGGAATACTATGCAGCCATTAAAAAAAAGATGAGTGTGTGTACTTTGTAGGGACATGGATGAATCTGGAAACCATCATTCTCAGCAAACTGATGATGACAAGAACAGAAAATCAAACACCGCATGTTCTCACTCACAGGTGGGTGCTGAACAATGAGAACACATGGACACAAGGAGGGAAGCATCACACACTGGGGTCTGTTGGGGGGGACTACGGGAGGGACAGTGGGGGGTAGGGAGGTTGGGGAGGGTTAACATGGGGAGAAATGCCAGATATAGGTGGAAGGCAGACAGAGGCAGCAAACCATATTGCCATGTACGTACCTATGCAACAATCCTACATGTTTTGGTTTATATATATACACATGTAAACAAAAAAAACAGGTGGCATGTCAGTTTTTACCCAGACTGTTATTTACTGAACTTTGTTCTAAAATATGCAGAGAAAAGATTTGGGATTAGGCTGATGGTAGGTTTAGAAGGACACCACTTTTCTATGCAGAAGATATTTCTCAAATTAAAGTCATGCTGTATAGCAGCTGTTTGGCAGGTACCACGTTGAGGATCTAAAATGCATGATGCATATCTCCTCCCTAAAAGAGCTCAAATGCAATGCAATCACCTTCCCAACCCATGACTTTTGATTTGCTCTTGGTGATTTGGCTTGTCTTGGCTATTAGTTTGAATCAATAGTGTATCTTATAGAGACACGATACCAGTGCAGCACCAAGGGCACAACCCAATTTGGTACGAGATCCTTGGCAGCCAAGTGGGCAGCACCTTGATTACCAAGATGGACTGGCCACTCTGCCTGCATCTGGTGACCTCTTCCTGCCACTGTGCTCCTTATGGGTCCCTCTTACTATAATGAGTTCTGAAGTTCAAGAAGCTTCTGCACAGAAAGTATTGGTTCCAGTTACTTGCATTTTCAAGAAACATCAATTTAGGAATAATTAAAGACATGTTTTACATAATGAAAAACATGTCATATAATTAAAAATATAATTTTCATTAACAAGTTCAGTATATAAAAATTAATTCAATTTATAAATCTATATCTAAATAAGAATTTTATCTTTCCTTGCTCTTTGATTAATATTTGATTAAGTAACACAGGATAAACATCCTTAAATAATCAGCCTGTAGTTTATCAAATTTCCTTAAGCATTTTATATTAAATTTGTAAATATATTCAATGAATTTTACTTCAAATTCCTGACCAGGCAAGACTACCACCCAAACAATAAAACCTTTAATATATTTAAACAATGTAAATTAAACATATAAATATAGAAACCCAATAGTTATTTTAAGCATTCCAACTTTCAACCTAAAAATTTTAAGTTTATAATCACATATTTTAAAGTGGAATCCCCCATCAGATTATCATGTCAATTTATCTTAAACATTATAGGCATAATAAATATCAAACACATAGATTGCTCCAGTGACTATAAAACCTACACTTAAACTTAATCTCCCAAATACAAATAATATGGGTCAAATTAACTTCACTAAGTTTTAAACATTCTAAGGTAGCAAGACTTTTAAGTCAGGGGTCAGCAAACTGACCTGCCTTATTTGGCCTGCTACCTGTTTTTCTATGGCCCCAAGCTAAGAAAGATTCCTGCATTTTTAATAGTCGAGAAATAAGAGAAAAAGAAGATGATTTCAATACCCATAAAGTTTTAAAGGAACACAGCTTTGCTCATTTGTTTCCATATTGTCTATGGCTGCTTTGGGGCTACAACATCAAAGTTGAGTAGTAAACACAGAGGCCATATGCATATGGCCCTCAAACCAAAAATATTTACTCTGTGTATCTTTATAAGAAGTTTGTTAACCCTCTTTTATATTTAGAAGAAACCTAAATAAAGGATCATTGCATCAGAAACTTTTGCCTTAAAGGAATTTGGAGCTAAAGGCAGAGAATGTCTTCTAGAAGGTTGTTTATTGTCCACCTTTCTGCACTTACCCGGAGAACTAACAACACAGGTTGAGGACAGGAAAGAAGGGAAGACAAAGGAAAGAAAAACTCTCTTTTGGTGTAAGAACAGAGATCCCCTCCTGCCATATGACCACCTACACTTTCCCTCCTCCAATGCAAGTGATACTTTTCTGAGTAGTTTAGAGCCTACTGGCAACTGTTAAGCTTTGGAGTGCTTCCCATAGTATGCTTAGGAGGAAATGGTACAAAAGGGTGGTTTCCCTAATCCTTCTACTGACACAAGTTGAGATAGCATCATTTAGGTGAGAAGAAAGTTCTGACCCGTTGGTTGCCATTAGCTTTGCCTTTCAGTAACGTCATGAAAAGAATTGTTGAGATGCCTACAGACTATTACTCAGGGTCCAGTTTTCCTATTGTACAAACTTTAATGTCTTAAAACTAAAGTAGGGAAAAAATAATCAAAACTGGGTTACGTTTCAGTCTCTTGTTTTTGGCGTTTGACAAGAGTACATTTATCTAAGTTGATAATAATTGGGGTAGGGAGGGTTTGCAGATTTAATCTGAAATAGTTCTTGAAAGTGAGCAAGCATACGTATGTGCATGTGTGAGCATCTATTGATTGTTATGTCCTTCAAGCATGAATTAATTAGCACCTCATGGTTACCGTGCTAGCCCAGAATATTCAAGGTAAGTTCAGCTATAATGGATTTGGCAGGAATCAGGATCTGGCCACGCTGAGTCACAGCACCCCCAAAGTTAAAAAATACCAAATGCATGACAGTGCTCCCTTTTACTGGTGACTGGTTAATAGGGTGGTAGTTATTAGTCCATCAAGATGTCTTATTTAAGGGGAACATGTGGGCAGTCTTAGTATTATGGCCCTGAAGTAAGAAACAGATGCCAGGTATAGTTTCTGTAGAGTCACCCCCAAGTGTTATGGGCCTGGAGTGAGGAGGGTAGCACTCCCGAGCAGGATGATGATTTCTTGGAGGTTGGTAGATTAAGGGACCAAAAACTGGTAGGAGATATCCATGTTGATGAGCAATGTCTTGACTGAAATGTGATATGTTCAATGAACAAGTATACGTACTATGTAATAGTAAGGATTTACAGTACTGATCAATATCCATGTAGGGTAGGTTTTATTGTATGGTTAATGACAGTGGATGTGTGACAGTTGATTAAGGAATTATTAGTACATGCTCATATGCATGTGGACTAGATTTTTAATGTATTGTTATACATAAATGTACTATGTATGGTTAAACATTTATAGTGCTATATATTCATGGGGACTAGTAGTAATGCACAAAGTACATAAAAGTACTATTACAATAGTGCTAGTTGGCTAATACTGACATGGTAGTCAATGTATATACTGAGAAAGAATTCAGGGAATAGTTTAATTAGAATTTCAGCTTTGGGTGTTGATGGTGAAGTGGGATGCTTTTTCCTGAGTTATCCTGGGGAGGGATCCTCCATTTCTGGTTTACAAGACAAGAGAATTGAATTATACTACAAGGGCATCTTCATTTAAGCAGTTTATTTTCAATTAGGCTGGTGAGTGGTGTAAGAGTGAGGATGGTAGAGAAGTACATAATAGATGCTGTCTGATGGTGATAAAAGGGTATTTGACTGGCTGTCCCCCAATTCATGTGAGTGTAAATAGGTTGGCCACTAAGATTCAGAATAGGCCTTGACTCAGTGGTTGGAATATTATGCTTTGTTGATTGCACATGTGAAGTACAGGAATAACTGCCAGACCCATGGCTGAATGCAGTGGTGGCCATCATACTACAAAGTCTAATGTTAATAACAGAAAAGAAGGAAACTGAGGAAAGAGATAATGTAAAAAGAATAGAGTTAGAGAGAATTAGAGTAGAGACAAAGGAATGTGGGGTAAACGGACTTAACTGGGGAAGCTTCTCTTATCCCTAATCTTCACCCTATGACCTAATGCTCTAAGATAAGAACTGGCTGCCTTCAGCCTGTCCCATTAAAACCTTTTGACCTTCCAAAAGGTTGGGGACTATAATCTTACAACTTTTAGTAATATTTCCTTTAATATTTTGCCAACCATCCTAAGTGAATCCCAACAGTTGATATGATATGTATCTCTTGTTGTGTTATGATTAGCATATACAGAGAGTAAAGGGCTGTAATTAGTATATTAAGTCCTATAAGCATAATAGTGATATTAGATTAGGAGAATGAAGCCATAGTCACAAAGAGTTCTCCTACTAGATTCCTAGTTTAGGGGGTAAGGCAAGGTTAGTAAGATTTGCTAGGAGTTATCATGAGGCAATTAGGGGGAGTAGTGTTGGAAGGCGTTGGGTAAATAATATGTTTTGGCTATGGGCTCTCTCGTAGTTTGAGTTTGCTAGGCAGAATAGTAGGGAAGAAGTGAGTCCATGAGCAATTATAAGGGTGACCACACCTGGAAAGCTCCAAGTGGTCTGGATGAGAATCACCATAATAACAAGTGCTATGTGAAGGAGTAGGCAATAAGTGATTTTAAATGGTTTGTCATAGACAAATAGAGCTTGACACAATTATTCCTCACAGGAATAGCATGAGGAAAGGGTAGGCTATATATTCTGTTAGAGGGCTGAGGATGAGAGTAAGTTGTATTATTCCTAGCTTTAGAGAGTACTGCTGCAAGTACTATTAAGCCAGAAATAGGGGCTCTACATGGGATTTGGAGAGTCAAAGGTGAAGTACGTATAGAAGTATTTTTACTATAAAAGCCATGATACATGCTAGTCATAGAAGATTGTTGGATCAGGAGGTTAACAGCTTTTGGGTAGTAAGTATTATTACTAGTATATTTAGTGAACCTGAAGTATTTCGAGTATAAACAAGTGCTACGAGTAGAGGTAGGGATCCTACTAGCATGCAAAATTAGAAGTATGAGTCTGCGTTAAGGTGTTCTGTTTGATTACCTCAGCGGGTAATGATAATTAGGGTAGGAACTAGTGTGGCTTCAAAGAGGATTAGAATATAATTAGTTCTGTGACTGTAAATGTTATGATTAAAAAAGTCTGTAGGGAGATCAGCATAAAAATATAGAGCTTTTTCCGTGGAAGTGCCTCATTGGACAGTTGATATTGACTTGCTAGAATTACAAGAGGTAGCAGTCAGGTGGTTCAGATTAGAAGGGGTGATATCAGTGGGTCAGAAGATTAATGAGAAGTTTGATGAGTTATCATTGAGTTGGTTAAAAAATAGTAGGCCGATGAGGCTGATGAGTAGGCTGTGGGTAACCATGTTGATTCAGATTATAGAATTTTTAGAGAACCATGTTATTGGTAACAGTATAATTGTTGGAATAATAATTTTTAGCATTGAAGTAAATTTTGATTTTGTATGTAATGTGGGCTATGTGTACTAGAGATAGAAACTAGTAAGGCAAAACCCACTGCTGCTTCTTAGGCAGCAAATACTAGGAGGATAATGGGTATTATGGATGTTAGAGTGAAATGTACAAAGTTATAAGAGTATGTATGATAAATACTGATAGCTTTATACCTTCTAGGCATAATAGGGATGATATTAGGTGGGAATGATCGACTAACACTCCTAGTAATGATATGGTAAATGCTAATATAACGTTAATATAAATAGAGACATTTGGTAATTACGGCCTACCATAATCTAATGAGTCAAAATCATTTATTTTGACTTAAACTGTTCACCAATTAGACCCAGTCTAATCCTTTTTGGGCTCATTCATAGGCCGAGTACAGGATTAAAATGGTAACTAATATAAGGGCTGTACTGATTATTAGAGTCAAGTTGGTTGTTTGAAGGGCTCACGGCAGGGGTAGTAGCAGATCGATCTCTAAGTTGAAGAGGAGGAATGTCATGGCTACTAGGAAGAGTGTTATGGAAAAGGGGAGGCAGGCGGAGGTTACTGGGTCAAATCTGCATTGATAGGGGCTGGATTTTCCTACACAGATATTAAGTTGTGGGAACCAAAATGCTATTATTAGTAGTAAGAGGGCCAGTAAGGTGTCAGTTACTAGGGCTAGTGTCAGGTTGATTACTTTCTTTCATGTATTATCAAAATGAATTGATTGGAAGTCAATGGTACTGTTTAAAAGACTAAGACCCTCATCAATAGACATGTGTAAGAATAGTCATACTGCATCTATGAAGTGTCAATATCAGGTGGCAGCCGCAAAGCCAAAGTAGTGGTTGGATGTAAAGTAGAATTTTAATTGGTGGAGGAGGCAGTCAGAAATGTTGATCCAATAATAATGCAAAAGTCCCTGAAAACCTGTGGCTATAAAGAATATTGAGCCATAGATTCCAACAGAGATAGTAAAGGGGGCCTCAAAATATTCTGAGGCTTGTAGAAGGGTAAACACCTAAGGTAATTGTGATGGATAGTGATTGAAGTATCTGCTTTCAACCACCTTCTATTAGGCTTTGGTGAGCCCAAGTAACCGAAACTCCGATGCGAGTAACACAGATGTATTCAGGAGGGGGACTTCTAAGGGGTTAAGGAGAAAATGCCTGTTGGGGGTCAGTATCCTCTTAATTCTGGAGTTGGGGCTAGACTGAAGTGGTAGAACGCCCAGAAGAAACCAGCAAAAAAGAATACCTCTGAGATAATAAACAATTATTCTATATCAGAGGCCTTTTTGGACAACTGATGTGTGGTGGCCTTGAAATGTACTTTATTTTCTTTTTTTTTTAGATGGAGTCTTGCTCTGTTGCCCAGGCTGGAGTGCAGTAGCACAATCTTGGCTCATTGCAACCTCCGCCTTTGGGTTCAAGCGATTCACCTGCCTCAGCCTCCTGAGTAGCTGGGACTACAGGTGCATGCCACGCCTGGCTAATTTTGTATTTTAGTAGAAACGGGGCTTCACCATGTTGGCCAGGATGGTCTCCATCTCCTTACCTCATGATCTGCCCACCTCGGCCTCACAAAGTGCTGGGATTACAGGTGTGGTTGAAATGTACTTTCTCGGATAATGTCACATCACTGGTATATGGTTAGTGTGTTGGTCAGTAGGCCTAAATTTCTTAAAAAGGATTTGATCAAAACTACCTTGATACTTTTAGGCCATATAGCATCCCTCTTCAAAAGGAATTTATGCAAATGAAGTAATATACTGGCTAAGAACAATATACCTTGTGAAAAGATCTTCAAAGGCTTATTGTCTATGGCATGGAGAAGGAAATATAGACAGATATTTAATATTAAAGCAAAATCTTTGTTTACAGGAAATCAGATCTTATGGACCTCTGAAGGCAGCTACCTAGATGATCAGAGTTTCTCTTTACTGAGGGACAGGTAAGAGCATTTCTAAACCTCAAATCTACCTAATTTTGTGAGCTCCTTTAGATGTTAGAGGGGCCATGTCATCATTTTTATGTGGTGTATGATAGACACTGATATAGAATTGTCAAGTTTTATAAAACATACTTGCTATAAAAAAAACCACATCCAAACAAGTTTACATCTTAAAGTATTATTGCAAAGTGAAAATCCATGTAACCACAACGAGGTCAAGAAGCAAAACATCACTAGAAAGCTTCCCATTGCCCTTCTTCCTAGGCACACTCTCCTTTATCATCCCTAAAGAAGATCATTCTCCTGATTTGTATAGCAATTGCTTTTTTGTGTGTTTTCTGTGTAGCGTTGATTAAGTACTTTCTAAATGTTATTATCTATCCTTTGGTGCTTTTGCTCAACATTCTTGGCATTTTTGGGAATTGATCTTTTATGTTCTATATTTTTTCTCCATTGGTTTGCAAGTTATACCTTCTCCTGAGGAACAACCTTTAACATTTCCTTTAGTGTCTGTTATTGATGGATTCTCCCAGTTTTGTGTAAACATATCTTTATTTCACTCTCTTCTTGAAAGACCTTTTTCCTGGGTATATATACTTAAAAGTTGGCATTTATTGTTACACTTGTTCTTATTATTTTGCAATTAAAACTACCATTCCGTAGACTTCTGGCTTCCATTGGTTCTGCTGAGAAATTAGCTGTTAATCTGTTTGTTTTAGTGAATGAAAATAGATTACATCCCTTATTTCATTTCCATTGTCCCCTTCCTGGTTTAAACATTTTCTTTTTGTCATTGCCTCTCTGTAGTTTCACTATATTTGGGTATGAATTTCTTTCTTCTTTTTTTTTTTACCTTACTTTGAAATTTTAGGTTGGAGGTATGAAATCCAATTATCTCACAATAATTCGGGTGTATTTCACAAAAATCAAGAGTATTCTCTTATATAACCATAGCACAATCACAATAATCGGAATAAAGGCTATTCAGTAGTACTCTAATCTATAGAACGTATTCAGATTTTACAAGTTATTACCACTAGTGTTCTTTTACTGGTCCAGGATTCAACTCAGAATCATGGTTTTATTAAGTGGGCATCTCTCTTTGGTCTCCTTTAATTTAGAACAGTGCCTTAGTCTTTGTGGTTCATGACCTTGACATTGTAGAAGAATACAGGCCAAATATATTAAAGAATTTGGGTTTATCTGATATTTTCCTCATTATTAGATGCTGATTAAGCATTTTTGGTAGGAATATTACAAAGTGTTATGTCCTTCTCAGTGCATCATTTCAGGAGGCACATGATATTGACTTATCCCATTATTAGTGATGTTAACCTTGATCACTTGGTTTATGTGGTGTCTGATTTCTCCACTAAAATTTATTGTTTTTGCCTTTGTAATCAATAAATATATGGTGGTAGCATAATTTGTGACTATGCGTTACTTCACAGGTTGCTTTTTCTCCTTTTCCCATCCCTTCTGAAACTCCAGTCATGTCTTTTCATTGCATCATCTGCATCTCTTATCTTGCATTTTTAATTTTTATTTTTCAGTTTATTTATGCTTCTCTCTAGGGATTATCTTCTGCCCTTCACTTCACCACTTCTCTCTTTAGCTGTGTCTAATCTGCTGTTAAACCTATCCACTGAGTTCCTAATTTCAGTTATTGTGTTTTTCTGTTCTATGTTTTCTACTTTTGTTTTTAATTCTGCAATATCACTTTGTATAGTTTTTGGTTATGAAAACTATTCTTGCTGGCATTCTTTTTATCTCCAGTAGCTTAGTAAGCTTAAATGCTATACTATGTCTGTAATTCTACTATCTGGAACCAGGCAGATTTTTGTTCCTTTGTTCATGCTATCTTATTGCTTTATATATTTTGCTCTCTTTAATTATGTGTGGGCACCACATTTTAAAAGTTACTTGTAGAAATAATTTGAGACCTACAATGGTGGTATCTTTCAGAGGAGTCTTTTGTTTTCTGGGGCCATTGGCTATCTGAAATCACCCTAACCTAATTTTAGGATGCAAGATTTTTCTGGACCATTGAGATGTTTCAAAGCAGGGATACTTATTTTTGGTCCACCCTTGCTCCTAGAATGCAATCTTTTAGCATCCCAACTCAAAACATAGGCTGACTTACCAGAGTCTCCACCCTGGCAATCCCTGCGGGGCTGACAAAATGGCCACTTAACACTTTAGCTATCATTTTTGGTCAGAAAATGCCTCCAGAACAAAAGTAGCTACAAACTTTGGGTTTATCTCTCTGGATTTTCATCTTTTGCACTTCCATCCAGTAATTCTCATCATCATGTTTGCTTTTTGATATTTTCAAGAAAATATTTTTAATGCAGATTTAGCTGTCCTAAATGGGAGTTTTGGTACAAATCACCTGGTCTGCATTACTTAAGTAGTATTTTCTATGTTAAATAGTTTATTCTACATCATAATATTGAAGTTTATATGTTACAAAATTAATTTTAAATTCAGCCTTTGTTACTATGGAAAACCAAAATTTTCACTTTTCCTATTTAGCAAGTAACAAGCGCTACTTAATTTAAGGGCAACAAAATTTGCTGACATATTGTATTGAGCTTGATTTGGGGACCAAATGCATATTAAAATGTAGATGAAAATTAGTCTTCCTGTTATGGCATCAAAAATAGACAAAGACTTCTTTCATGTTTTGATGTTTGGGATTCTTGAATTTTGCACTTAAAAAAGCAACAGATACACTTTCTTAAAAATAATTTTTGTTTCTAAACAAATACGTTTTTCTCTAGATAATGAGCTAAGTGAGGTTTCAGACTGCTATTTATAAGCCCTTCCATACATTTAGCATATCATGTGTATGGGTTAATTATATTACCAATAAAGAAAAAGTAAAAGTAGAAGACACTGTCACAGTAATTCTTTTAAGTGTTATTTTTTAAAAAAATACTATGCCCATCTTAAAATATTATATAGTATTTAAAAACCAGATTTGAACAAGTTATAAGTCCGGTAAAAAAAATTTCTTCAAGAGAATTTGCTGAAATATCATTATATTACTTAATATTAACATGGTATTCTAACATCAGTGTACCTTAAGCTACCTGGTTTTGATTAAGGATTCATTATGGAATGAATGACATGATGTCAAAATATAATTGTTTTCAATTACACATACATATATAATTTTATGTAAAAGCACTAAGAGTAGCTGATAAATGCCACAATGGTCAAACAGCCATAGCAAAGAGCTAGTGGTGCTCTCCTAAAACTGACTATGTTAGTGCATTTACATCTTTCTATAAATTGATGTTTTTATCAAGTTTCTGTAAACTTGATGCTTCAACTTCCACCTTGCATGCACCTTGGACATGTTATGTGTTCTGGACAACCACATAGCAGGCCTGAATCATCTTAGCTCTGCTTCCTGCCTCCCTGGTTGCCCAACTCCCCTCTGGAAGAATCCTCCTCCCTGGGGTTACTTTTCAAATACAAACCCGCCAAACTAGAGTCTTGGTGATTCCCCATGTGCTTCCTGCTTATGGACTAATAGGTACTCCCTCTCTTGGGGTCTATGAGTATAATAAATTATTGTTTCAATGGCAGCTGTCTCCTGATCTATTGGCCTCAGTATACCTGAAAAATAATAAAACCTATTAAAACAAGTATGAGCCAATGCTGATTTGATAAGAATTTGAAAGCTCTAAAACTGTCCCATTTGAAGTAAAGAACGTTGAAAGGTTTATTATTTTTTTATGTTATAGCATTTAGTAATAATAGATGTCATCACCACGAGGAACTAACTGCAATCTGAAGAATGCCATGATGATACTTTGCAGGTTCTCATAGTGGAGAAATAGCTAGAGGGAAGTGCCTCTGCAAAAATTTGCCAGAGGAAAATAGTAATTCATAATATAAATAACAATTCATAGTCATTATTAAACACAGTAGTATATCAAGTATAAAATAATCAGGTTTAACAAAGGGACTGTCTGACTTCAAACAGGTGGTAGAAACTAGATTTCTTCTGAAACCACATTTTGTTAACAATAGTTATCAAGCCCTGGCTAACTGAAATAAATTAGTAATGGCACAAGGCAATACTTTTAAGGACACTTTTCTTAAGAGTATCAGAGAACCATTTTTCTGGAGGTCATTATATTAAGTGAAATAAGGAAGGCATAAAAAGACGAATACTGCATGCTCTCACTTATATGTGGAATCTAAAAAAGTTGAATTCATAAAGCAGAGAGTAGAACGGTAGTTACTAGAGGCTGGGGGTGGGTTGGGGTGGGTGGATGGAGAGATGTTGGTCAAAAGCTACAAAATTTCAGTTAGAAGTTCAAGTGATCTATTGTACAACGTAATGACTATAGTTAATAACAATGTATTGCATTCTTGAAAATCACTGAGAGAACAGATGTTACTACAAAAAATGATAAGCATGCGAGGTAACACAGGTTAATTAGCTTGAATGAGCCATTTCTCAAAACATTTAGTATATGATCAATATATATAACTTTTGTTAATTAAAAGATAATTTTGAAAAAGAATCATTTTCTTTTAGTAGCCAAGTCAAATAGTATAAAATGGTGTCTTGTGTTCAAAGGGTACGAAGCAGTGTTTATACCATATAAATGTCTACTGATATCAATTTCGACAAGTTTTAACCTTTCCAGTTAAATAAAACAAAAATGTTTTCTCAAAGAACCTCATTTTGTAAGAACAAAGATTCACAAGAGAAGGTTATGAATAAATACTTTTTCATAAATGCAAAAGCTGAGATTGCAATATTAATCAAATATTTTTATATAACTGAATAAGGTCTAATACTTTAGAACTTTGTCAAAACACTACTCTCTATGGAGAACAGCAAAGCTCTGGGCATATGTGTACATACATGAATATAACAAAATCTTGAGCATTTCCTGTAATTGCTGAAAATGGAAAGAACTATTATAAGACATCTGTGACATAATTTATAGTTGAGTATAAGTCCTCATTTGTAATATCAGATGTCTTGATTATGCCTTTATAAATGCTATATAAATAATGTGTAGTAGAATAGCTGTGCTGGCACATGCAACATACATTTAAATATCTCATCAAAGCTAATTTCTCACTTGGCAGAACTTTCTAGCTCAACCCATAATATCGCAAACATCAACCCACACATCCTTTTGAAATGGATACCCCTGCTATAGATACATACTTTTAAAAACCACATAGAAAATAATTATTTTCAAACTTTCTTGATAGTGACCAAATCACAGTCTAAGAAGCTTCAGTATTGTTCAGGTTCTTTGATAGCACTGAAAATGTTCAGTATCAAGTATTTATTGAAACAACTATTGGCCGGCTGAGGTTTAGAAATATGCCACACAGAATTGTTTTGGCAAAGTAATGGTCATAGCTAATGGGAAATGATCCATACTTTTAAGCACTTTAAAATAATGTTCTAAAAATTGTTTTTTTTGAATAATGTACAAATTATTTTAAACTTGTAGATCTGTTAAAACACAAATCATTTGATATATCAGATATCTTTTTCAAGAATTGGAAAACTCATTATTCAGTCTATTTTGTCTCTGAGTTAAATAGCTTGATGATACCATATGTTGGCAAGGGAGGAGTGAAATAGGAATTTTCATACATTTCTGGTGGGAGTGTGAACTGACAAAACCTCTATGGAGGGCAATTTGAAACATATCTATAAAAGAAAGTATATACTCTCTTTGGCCAAGAAATTCTATTTCTGAGAACTTATCCTACTTATACATATGTGAAACAACTTTCTATCAGGTTCTTTCTTGCAACAATGTTTATAACAGCATAAGATTTGAAATAATCTAATATCAGTAGAAGACTGGTTAAGGAAATCTGGTATATCTATGGCAATGGAAGAACATGCAGCTGTAAAAAGGAATGAAGAAAGATTTTAGATTTTGCTATGGATTATTGTAGACATCTTAAGTGAAGAAAGCAAGTGGTAACACTGTGTATAGTTTGTTATAATTTATGAAAAAAAGAGAAAAGAAATATATATATATATAGATATACATTAGTAGATAGGGATATATAAGTATAATTAACATATTTATGTATTATGTATACACCTACATATTTATGTCGGTTACCTTCTTGGATTAGTGTAGAATATCTTTGTAAGAAGCTAGTAACACTGCTTGCCTCTGCAAAAGGAATTGGGTGACTAGAGAAGAGAAATAGGAAGGGGTTTTTAAAATTGTATACCTTTTGAACATCTTGAATTTTGAACATTATCAATGCATTGTTATCTATTCAAAAATAAATATGTTCAACTTTTTATAAGTCCATTTGAGCTCTACACATGTCAAGATACAAAGGAATTACTCATTGGGAGAGTAACTGATGTGCTGAGAATAAAGCCCAGTAAATGTTAACTTCCCTTAAAATAGAAACAAAATCCGGTATCTACTAAAAGTCTACCTTCCTGCCTCTCATCTCATCAAGTCCTGCATGAAGGCATGATTTACGACAGTTCACTGCCAGATCTTAGAGAAATATAAATAAAACCAAAACTGGAACACAACTGCTGAACTTGGAGAGTTGGAATGAGGTCAGGTTAGCGCCTTGACTGGACGTCAGGAAATTATAGCTTCATTTCTGCTTCAAGAGTAGCAGTGACTCATGTTCCCCAGCAGAAACTGAGACGAAGCCCATCACAAATACCACATGTCATTTCTGAACCTGCTTGGGAGCTGTGAGAATTAAATGAGCAAACATTTTATAAATAATTTGGAACCCCTTGATAGAAAAGTGTTATATAAATAGAGTTTTATAATCCGGTGCTTTCTCTATTTTCCTTAAAAAGAAAAATACAAACCCCAAAACCAATGGTCTCAATAAACAAGCTAAGTGTGACAAAAATGATTTTTCTGTGGCCATACTAAAAAGAAATAAGTTCCTATTTTTGAGGTTCAATCTGGCCTGTTACTTGTATATCCTTAAAGAAAATGCTTTTGGTTCCAAAGGTCATTTTGTTTTATGAATAATCCTTCTATATGGTATAAGAATTACATTCTTGAAATGTTTCCAAATAAAGTACAGAAAGTTACTTTCAGCTTTCAGTAACACACATGTACTCTTTACCTCCCAAGTGGACATGGGTGCATGGTTTGTCCCAAACTGTTTTAATTTTAACCGTTTTTTTTTTTACGAAATTATTCGAAGTGAAACATTTAGAAATGTATTTAACATCTCATTAAATTACAAACACATTTATTCTTTAAAGAGATCTGTACTTTATTATGCTTCTTTCAGGATTATGATTTTCTAAGAGGAATGAAGAATGTTATTAAAAGGAAGAAAGGATCTACAAGTTTAAAATGGCTACTAAGTGAAACTCATAGTCCCTAAAGCATTTCCATAGATTTTTGTTGAAAGAATGTTGAAGACAGATATAGATATCTGTCTATATATATAGATATACTGGATTCTTTGAACAGTATTGGGAACTCTCAGATCTATAATCAGTACTTACTAAGTTTTCCTTTATGATCACTTGGGGTTGCGGTAGGACATATTTGGTAAGATAGTCTGAAAAAAGTACCCAGTCAAATTAGATTCAAAACACTGAATCACTCAGTGCTAGGTTATTTCCAAAAGTTCTCTTTGCTAACCCCAGATCAAACTGAAACTGCAGTTCTCCAATAGTTTGGTTTTGTTTTGCTTTTACCTCCAATCTCTCTTATAGGTCTCTATGGTGTGATTAACACTTTTTGTCCTTCTGATTAAAAAGCTTACATCTTTTTTTTAGAAAAAGTTTCCTTTGTATATGAGACATGAAGGCAGAATTTCTATGTGGAAAGGGTGTGTAAACAGTAATTTGACTGGAAAGGGTGAAATGATGTTGAGAAAATGTCAATTGCCAATTTCAAAATATGTCAGCTGGTGATAAAGGTTGTGTGAGGTTAAGGTAAATAGAGCTACAACTTATTAACCTTGGGTTATCCTAGTCAAATTAGTTTGTTTTCCCTCAAAACACTAGAGGGAATGAGAACATGTGTTTCTATAAGGAAACCAGAATCTGAGAACAGACTATATAAGAGAATAACAAAGATCTCCAAGGGCTTGAAAAAAGAGAATGAACACATCTGGTTATGGCAGTTACCAAAAGCTTTCTGATGAGCTAGTGTCTGAGACCGGCCCTTCTGCATGGTAGATAAGAAAGGGGTGGTTATTCCCAAAGATGTGACAATAACAGCTCAGCCTCACCTCCTTCAGACCTTTGCTCAAATGCCACCTTTTCAATGAGGTCTTCTCTGACCATTCATTCCATTTAAAATAACATTCTGTGTCCCTCATCTTTTTCTTTGCTTTACTTTTCCCTACAACTATGACCATCTTGATATGCTATATTTTTTACTTATGTTTGTTAATCTCCCTCTACTACAAGATGAAGTTTCTTGAGGATAGGAATTGTTGGTTGTGTTTCCTGCTGTAGCCCTCAGCTTCTAGAACAGTGCCTGGCACAGAGTCCTTTAATAAACATTTGTGAAATTTGTTTCTACATATGTGTATACAAGGCTCAGAGACTTGGAAACATAGGACATATTTGGAGATTAGAGAAAAACCTGTAGAAGTTCTATCAACTTTGTGTTAGTTTTGTTTTTATTTGTTTTGTTGTTTTTGAGATGAAGTTTCATTCTTTTTGCACAGGCTGGAGTGCAATGGTGCAGTCTTGGCTCACTGAAACCTCCACGTCTCGGGTTCAAGCAATTCTGCTGCCTCAGCCTCCCAAGTAGCTGGGATTACAGGTGCCCACCACCATGCAAGACTAATCTTTTTGTATTTTTAGTAGAGATGGGGTTTTACCATGTTGGCCAGGCTGCTCTCAAATTCCTGACCTCAGGTGATCCACCTGCCTCGGCCTCCCAAAGTGCTGGGATTACAGGTATGAGCCACCCTTCCTGGCTGAGTTTTTTTTTTTTTTTTTTTTCTGATGATCTAATAAATCTCTTGGAGCTCCTTGTCTGAAAATCCAGTTTCTACTCGTAGTTGTGTCCTCACAATACCATGTGCGATTCATCCAATGCCCAACATAGAGTATTCCATTTAGATCTCTTTGTGGAATGAGCATGCTTGTTAAGTTCTTAGTCTGCATTAGCTTTTCTAAAATGTAAACTGCAGTCATTCCTTGGTATCGAAGGGGGATTGGTTCCAGGACCCCCACGGACACCAAAATTTGCAGATGCTCAAGTTCCTAATATAAAATGGCCTAGTATTTGCATATAATCTATATACATTCTCTTGTATACCTTAAAACATCTCTAGATTACTTATAATGCCTAATACAATGTAAATGCTATATAAGTAGCTGCTATTTTTAAAAATTTGTATTTTTGTGTTGTTGTATTGCCTTTTTTTGGGCATGTTTTCCAACCATGGTTGTTTGAATATGTGGATATGGAACCCATGGATGTGAGGATCTATTGATCTGTGATAGGCAGTGGATCCACAAGGCTTATGGCCAGGAGTCCCAGAGACAGGGTCAGTTTTAGAAATACTGGTTCTATTAGTTAAAGCAACACCAGCTATGGCAACAGATATGTACAACAGAATGTATATCAACTCAAACTCAATACTTTTCCCTAGTTTCTGAGGCAGATATTCCTTGCTGGTGGATGATTTTGTACCATGTGGTGATTTGAAGACCAGGTCTTGTTCAATTGACAGATCCACTATGTCCTAAGGCTTTGTCATAGTCATGCACAGCCAGTGGACAGGATGTAGGGTTATAAATCCTTGGCCTATAGGGCCATCACTTCTGCTTCCTCTTCACTGGCTGTCTCTTATACACAGGGTCACTTCTACCTGTAAGAATGGCTATGCAGTATGGGCCCAGAAGTGTTGGGAAAAGGTCTTGACGTGTGTGTGATGGAGTATATGTTGTTTGCTGAGAGGCAATGGCAAAGAACACTGAGCCATCCCCAGACAGAAAACTGTTAAATAGTAAGCAACATGTACCAGTCATACATAGTTAAACCAGTTCCGAAAACATAGGATACGTGACCTTGTCCCCATTGCTGACTCGCAAAGAGTGCTTTCTAGCTTATTTCTATTTTAGTAGTGAACCGGCACTATCTGTCTGTTTAGTCTATCTTTATTCTACAAAGAAACACTGAGCACCTGCTTATTAAAAATAATCACTTGTTCACAAAGAATAAATACGTGAGTCAGAGTCTGCTCTGGGCTTTCAGCTGGGAAATGCTGTCAGCCCCTGATGTCCCATTCTGATCCCATTTTTGCACTCTATCTTTGTCTCTGTTTCTTAATTCCTTCAGTACCACCTGGGTTGGGGTCTCTATGACAGAGCTGGTCTTGGCATAGAAGAATTCAATTTTTGATGACTAGTCCCTATGCTCTTTTAGTCACTATATATTTGCTTGAGAGGACCACCCAAAGTCCCTTTAGTAGTAGTTTTCTCCAGTAGGTCCAGGTATGGCTCTTTAGGCTCTAAGATGTACAAACTAAAAAGCAGATTAACTGCCCCCAGCACTCTCCTTTTTACCATGTGTGGTGCTCGGCAGAGACAGGATATCCACAATAACATCTCCCTTTTGGAACAGGAGGAATGAGGCGGTATGTGATAATGCATCCTGGGCCTCAGGTCATGATGCTACCTGTCTCCATGGGCATGGCAAATACTCCCTGCTTTGGCAGTGGAAAAAGGGTTCTTGGTTGGACCCAGCATCTTCTCTCTGGTATCTCTGGAACTAACAGTCCTGTTCTCTGGTTTTCTCTAGGAGGTTCTCCTTTGCCCATTATTCTTCCTGGCTACATCTCAAGTGGATGTTGGTGAGTATGCACTCCTTGGAGGCAAGCAACTTTTGCAGTCAGATTCTGGTTTGTTCAAGTTTGGGGTCCTGATAGTTGTATAATGCTTTATGTGGCAAATTTTTATTTTATTTTATAATTTGGTCAGGTCTTTGATATTTCGGGCCATGTTTCAGAATCGATATGGGCATCTGGTTTATTTTCTCCTAGGAAGTTTCATTAAGTAACCATACTCTAAGTACTTTCCTAGGTATAATTCTCAAAAATGTTTTATTATTATTATTTTTTTGCTTCCTGGCCCCCATGTTTTTCCTCTTCTCTTCAACTGAATGGAAGCTACTGTGAAGGCATCTGACAAAATAGGCTGGGATGGAAAGGTAGAAAAGTAAATCCCTTACTCTAAGCCACTTTACAAACCTGAGAAATCTTAATGGATCATCCTTGCTTGAAATTTTTAGTCTTTTTTTTTGTGTGCTAAGGATCTAGAATCAGGCTGATTTTCCTGTCCTTTCAGACCCCAAATTCCTTTTTATTTCTGCTTGTAAACTGGTCCACTTCTTCCTGACTTCAGCTCTAGTAATACCTTTCTATGAATGAGAAGGACCAAGATACATCAAGATCCCAGGTATTTCCAACTACTTTCCTTAGAGCTGTAGGGTCAATAGGCACTTGCTTTATCTTCTAAGTTCAACTGATAGCTTTATCAAATGTTTATCATGATGTCACATTGGTCTCTTTCCTTCCACATTGCGATATCTATGTTCCTCTATCTACTGCTCAATTGCTAAGCTCATGCTATACACTATTTTCATTTCTGTTAAGACAGAACTATTCCTCAATGTACCATTTTCTCTACTTGTTGTGGTGATGCTCAAAAACGATATGACTCGAATATAAGAGACATTTATTTCTTGGTTACATAACAGACAAAGGTGGTTATTTCTTGTGAATGGACAGCTTTCCTCTATGGAGTGATTTGGGGATCCAGAAATTTTCCATGTCTGGCTCTTTCATCCTCTTGGGTCCTGTTTTCACTGTTATCCTGGCTGCAGAAGAGGAAGGAAGGAATGGACGAAGAGCTTTCATTCTTTAAAGTCTCCTCTGAGAAAAAGCCCACATCACTTTTGTGTATATTCTGATACAGACATGAGGCAGGAGGGGAGGGTCCCTGGCAAGGGCTCATGGCCCTAAAGGAGAACAGGCATTCCTGCTTTTATGCTGAAATGTTGCCTTTTGGCCCTCCATGCCCCCCTATCCTATGTCCATATAAAGCCCAAACCCCAGGCTCCAAGGGCAGGAGAGCAGCAGAACAGCATGGCAAACAAAAGAGGAGGAGAATCTGAACATTGAGAGGAGCTCAGCAGGGGAATGGTCATGGAGATCAGCCACAGGATGGCCAAACTCTAGTGGGAGATCATCTTCCTGCTCCGTTCCCATTCCAGCTCCCAATCCATCTTGCTGAGAGCCACCTCCATCACTCAATTCCTGCATTCATCATCCTTCAAGTCTGTGTGACTGATTCTTCCTGGAAGCTGGACAAGGACCCAGGTACCAAGAGGGCAGGATGTAAAAATCTGTCACCCTGACTCTCCACTGAGTTGGTTAACACTTAGCCGTCCATGAGCAGCAAAGATAAAGGAGCATTTTAACACCACTAGACACTGCCATGGGGCTGGAGCCCAACAGCACTCACCCCAGCTCACCTGCATGCTCTCCCTCCTGTAAGGGATTTGAGTTCATGGTGGTTGAGTAAATGAGCTACCCTCTTTGTGAGGAGTCCCATGAAGGGGCCAAGGGAATTCTCCCATCTCCATTCCATTGATTATGCTCAGTTGTATGGCCACACTTAAGTAACTGTAGGGAAGGTTGTGAAATATAGCACCCAGGTGGAAAAGAAGACAGAATTTTGTTGAGTTACTAATAGTCTGCTATACAAAGACCTCTAGAAAAACCTCTGAAAGCCCAGAGCTCTCACATCCCAATGGGAATGCCAGCTTATAGATGTGTCACTCTATGCTATCTGTTCATCCTAGACTCACACTGCACTGTTCTTTGATTCTTCCCTTCTGTGTGGCTTGTAGTTTAAATGTTTGCAAGCATTGCTTTGTATTTGTCCTTGAGATAGCCTTCATTTCTGTGTTTCTGAATCTTCTACTGTTTTATTAAAGTTACCTGGAATCCTGATTACAACACCCTCAAATAACTGCTCACTTAATATCCATTGCTGCCACCTTCCCACTTCATGGACATTCTGTAGAGAACATTATTCAAGGATGTGATGATGAAAAGGAGGCTAAATATTAGGAGAATTAACTTTTATGGCTTATGTTTCTTATATTTCTGATCTGAAACTGAATCCACTATGGTTGTGTGATATAGAACTTATTGGTAGAAATTATTAAAGAATAAATTATGCTAAGCAATATCCTAAGTCCTGTGAAAGTAAACACTGAATATGTATCATTTTTCTTGATCAATCTTATCCAAGCAGTCTTGATTCATAAGGGCCCTTATGCTTCTGAAAGAAATTAGGTAACCCTGAGAGATTTTGCTACTTCAGACGCAATGTTGTGCTTTATTTATAATCTATCAATTGTTCTCCCCAGTATTTTCAAATACTTATGATAAACAATTAGATCTGTGATATGTAGAATCAGTCTTAGATTTCTTAAAATAGAAATACTGGCTGGGCATGGTGGCTCATGCCTATAATCCCAGCATTTTTGGAGGCCAAGGCAGGTGGATCCCTTGAGGAAAGGAGTTCGAGACCAGCCTGGCCAATATGGTGAAACCTCATCTCTACTAAAAATACAAAACATAGCTGGACGTGGTGATGTGTGCTTGTAATCCCAGCTACTTGGGAGGCTGAGACAGGAGAATCACCTGGACCCGGGAGACGGAGGTTGCAGTGAGCCAACATTGCATCACTGCACTCCAGCCTGGGCAACAGAGCAAGATTCAGTCTCCAAAAACAAACAAACAAACAAACAAAAAAACAAACAAACTCCAAAAACTCCAAAAACCATGCCTTGGGCCAGTCACAGTGGCTCATATCTGTAATCTCAGTGCTTCAGAAGGCTGAGGCAGGAGGATTGCTTGAGCCCCGGAGTTTGAGAGCAACCTGGGCAACATGGAAAGACTCTGACTCTACAAATTTTTTTAAAAAAATTATCTGGGCATGATGGTATGCTCCTGTAGTTCCAGCTACTCAGGAGGATGGCTTGACCCAGGAGTCAGAGGCTGCAATGAGCTATGATCACGCCACTGCATTCCAGACTCCAGCTTGAGTGACAGACCAAAACTCTTTCTCTCTTTAAGGAAAAAAAAAGCATGTGATAGAGAAAAAATTTCATACTCATTGTTACCATCTCCCCTTGAGTCTCTCAGCACCTCCTCAATTATTCATATTATTCTAGGACTTTTTAATGTTTGCTGTCAATTATCTAAATAGACTAAGATGAAGCATGCTTAGATGGCTTAACACACTATTAATCAATGCAGAAATAAGAAAGCTAAGCAGGTTGCTGGAGGTGACAGGAGAGATGGCTGACTTCGCAGGGCCATGCCATTTTCAGATACCATTGTGAAGAGAACCATGTTTGTCTATGGCAAAATTCCAGCTTCCCCATCCAGACTCCCTTCATTAGCACACGTACATTTCCAGTGTCCTTTCTCACTATCAGCTGGCCCCAAATAATCTCAACAAAAATATTTTTTTGAGCTTGATAAACATTTCAGGTGAAACGTCTTGCTAAGTCATGTTAGAAAGGAACTCAGTTGGAAAAGTCTTCTGCAGAGTGGAACAACAGAGTAGTTTTTTTTTCATCTATAAAATTGGGATAATAATGCCAATCTCTCTTTAAATTGATGATTACATTAAATAACATATAATTGACATTTAGCAGAGTACTTAGCACATCGTAGAATATGATTTCTATTATAAATCCCTTTTTTTTTGGTAGGTAGAAGGATTTTATCTTATCCCTTAACCCACCTCTCTTGGCCATGGCCTTTTCACTTCTTCTCCCTCCCCCACCCAGTCAGAGTCTTGCTCTGTTGCCTGGGTTGGAGTACAGTGGCACAATGTCAGCTCACTACGACCTCTGCCTCCCAGGTTCAAGTGAGTCTCCTGCCTCAGCTTTCCTAGTAGCTGAGATTACAGGCACACACTACTATGCCTGGCTAAGTTTTTATATTTTTAGTAGAGACAGGGTTCTGCCATGTTGGCCAGGCTGGTCTTAAACTCTTCACCTCAGGTGATCCGCTTGCTTTCCCAAAGTGCTGGGATTACAGGCATGAGGGTTTACAGGCGTGGGGCACTACACCATGCGCAGCCTCACCTATTCACTTCTCTATATTCCACTTTAGATGGCAGAGTTAGTGACAACAAAAACCTTACTTTATCTTGCTAATCACCATACCTTTGGGGCCAGCAAAGGTGTTATTCCAGGTACCAACAGATTGCCTCTCAATTCCAGATCTACCCTCTTTTTGTCTTGCACTGTGAAACTCAATCTAGATTCCATAAATATTTATCCTTCAATAGCTGGTCAATGTTAGGCTTTGTCAAGAGAGGGCTTTGCAAGACACTGGGAAGGAAGGAAATTCTTTTCCTAGTTCTGATAGGCTTTTTTCCTTTCTTATGACATGGCATCTGGTGCCATGTGGAAGGCCCAGTGACTCTCTGGCAAGTTTTGTTGCTACCAAAGCAAGAGACCAGCCCTAGCCTGCGGGCAGCCCAGCAAATTTCTCACTTTGTGGTCCATGGATTCCAAGGAGTCCTGAATCTCACCCTTCTGATGGAGGGGAGGAGGCGCCATCAAGTTCTCATTCCTTTCCTTGGACAATCTTCCTTATTCCAAAGAATAGTAGTTGTTCTCTGCATTTATATTCCTATCTTATGCTTTTAGTAATTAATTACCATTTACTAGCTAATATTACTTTATATTAAAATTTTTCTGTTCAAATTATTGGTGTGGTTTCTATCTCCTGACTGGACCTTGACTGACCTTGGTTGCACAATACAAAATCATTAACAAAATGAATGGACTGTCTAAATATGGCCTGGGATATGGTGGCTGAAATTTTAGGGCAGAGGGATATGGAAGAAGGGAAGGAGGGAAGAAAAGTATATCCTGCCATTCCATTGTTTATCCTCCCACCTATTTTCTCCTTGTCTGAAAGCCCAAAGGTTGCTTCTTCCATATATGCTCAAAAGGCTAACTATCTCTATTATCAAAAGGCTCAGCCTGGCCCTGTAACACAGAGGCATCTTCTGCCTGTGCCCCCAGTACCATCTCTCTAAGGGAGTAAACAAGCTTTGTGATGCAGCTTCTCAAAGATCACAGCCCCTATACTGGGTCAATCTCTTTTCCCTTATGCTGCATGCTCTCTGTATCTTCTCCTTTCTCAATAATATGATGCTGATTCTTAGCCCAGATCATCATCCATATTCAAAATGTAACTGGAATGTGAGAGAGTAGAAGAAACACTGATGATCAGGTAGCCTCAAAGCAAACCCAATTATCAGCAAAACATCTAAGAGATGTATTTGTGGGACCATGGGAATTTTAATCATTCCATATTTATACAATTAGAAAAATAAAATGGTAGAAAACCAGGAAACTTCTTTAATCAAGCAGTCTTTGTGGTTATGGCTGATGAATATGCAAAAGCTGCTCTGAATTTTTTTAGGGCACAAAGTTTTGCCACATATGCATCCCTAATAGCTGTTTTTAGGTTATTAGAAAGGAATGGGTATGCTAATCAAGTATGCCAGAGGCTTAAAGAGATACAGACGTTTTTGATTATACAAAACCACAAATTGACTCCAAGGCAGAACACCTGAGCTCTGACTTTCAAATTCAAATGTTTCTGATGATCAGTATTGCTGTATTCATTGAGTTACTCAATACCCAAAGGCAAAAATCTTAAGGTTAGGTGAGGCTCTAATGGAAGATTGCAGATATGAAAGATAGTTCTCTAAGAAGTTTATCATCAAGCATAAATCCTACTTCCTCCATAAAACTTCCTTAGTACCTGAGGAAATTGATAATTTCCCCTACCTCTTACCCTTGCCTATTTCTTGATACCCACTTACTCCATCATTTTACAATGGTTTTTATTTACACCTACCTTTTATTTATCTTGTTGAAAACATATTATGCATATGTTCCTGATGAGAATCCGAGTCAGTGTTGTTCGTATTATAATTATAGACAAATAGATGGATGAATGGACTACATATGCTCATTCATTCAAGAAATGTTTGTTGAGTGCTTACTATTGCCAGGCACTAGGGAAACAAAGATGAGTCAGACATCAGTTCTACCCAAAGAAGAATGGTAAGTCATCCTTCTTTCAGGGAATTCTCAATCTGGTAAGGGAGGAACAATATGTGGACAAATTGCTACAGTGTATATAAAGATATATATGCACATGCCAGCTGCAGGTTGGTGCAAGTGTGGAAATGATTGACTCTTACAGTGTTTCCTTACTTTATAGTTCAGGAAATGGAAGCACTGAGAAATTAGGTAACTTGCTGACATTCATGCAACTAGTGATATGGATAGCAGACCAGAAAATAGTGGGTAGAAGAGAGCAGTTCCTAGGCAAAGGCCCCGCCCTTAAGCCTGGATACTCATGGCCCAAAATGAGATCAGGCATTCCTGTTTCTGTGCCCCAAAAGTTGCCTTTTGGCCTACTATGTGCTCTATCCTACACCCATATAAACCCTGAACCCCAGGCTTCGGAAGCAGACCAGCAAGCCAGCAGACTAGCAGACAGATGGCAGAACGATGCAGCAGAGAAAGAAGAGGACTAACATCTAATTCTGAGAGGAGTTCGACTGAGGGTGGTCGGAGAAAAGTCGAGCCTACTCCAGCTCCCTAACCATCCCGCTGAAAGCCACCTCCACCACTCAATAAAAACTCGCATTCATCCTTCAAGCCCGTGTGTGACCCTATTTTTCCGGGATGCTGGGCAAGAGCTCGGGATACAGAAAGCTGTCACACTGGCCCTCTGCCCTTGTGAAAGGCAGAGGGTCCACTGAGCTGGTTAACACTCATGCCATCAGATGGCAAAGCTGAAGGAGTTTTGTAATTCCTAGACACTATCGTGATGAAGCCCAAAGTGCTCACCCTGGCCTCAGCACTTGCCTCTCAGCATGCTCCCCCTACCACAAGGGGTTTGAGCAGTGGCTGACTGAAAAGGTGAGACACACCCTGGTCGCACCTTCTCTGAGGGGACCAGGAAATTCTCCCATTTCATTGGTACATGGAAGAGTCTGGATATGAACCCAAGAAGTATTGTTACCAGAACGGCCCCAACTAGACAGACAGTGGGAAAACTTTAACTGTTTTATTTTTTAAGGTCTGTTTATAGGCACAGCTGTTTGAAGAAACCAGATGGTCTAGCTGCCACTAGTAGCCCCCTTGGGACCCCCTGCTGAATAACCGAGAAAATTCAGACCCACATGAAACTGGTGAAGCCCAGAGCAGGTGACCTCCAGTTACCTTTAAGTCATTAACATATCATTATAATACTAAAAATCTTTCCCCTAAGAGAAAATTGTCCCCATTTTGTCTAATTGCACTGTGTGTAGAAACATGTTCATGAACTGTGCCTGTGTTTGGAACTCCATCCAGTACATGCCTACATACTTCCCAAGGCTTGTATCCAGTTCTCTGAAACTCCCGTGATTACAGGAATAGGGTGCCTTTGGAGCATAAGCTTCCCTTCTCCATTCTTTGGCCACTGAATAAAAACCCTGCTGACTTCCCAATTGGATGTTCTTTCTTTGCAGCTAGTGTGAAGTAGGCAAAGAACACAATTAAACAGTGACATTATGTCTCCAGGGGTCTTAATCCTAAGCACCATACTAACTGCTTTCCATATTTGCCATGTACAAGACCTCACATGGTTGAATACTTAATAAATAATTTTGAATGATGTTAGCAAATTCTTTTAGGTTATTGATACTCAGTTATACGGTTGTGCTCTGATACCAGTGACCAGGACAATGGTGCAGTTCTCTAAAAAGGGATGTGGGGTACAGGTTCCACACTTCTCAGCAACATTGACCTCTAAAACCAAGCAAGGCAGGGGAAATCTCTGCAAATATATAGAGCTAGGAAAATGAAATGGTTGAAAATAGGAAACATTAATTAAAAGAATTCTCAATTTAACTTTTGTCTTTGGAGATGTGGGTCCAAGAAATGGCACCAAACTATGGTCTGCACACTTGATAGAAAACTTCCCAGTCACCAAGAAGTGCCATTCTTGCCCTTGAAAAAGGAACTTCATCTATTCTTTGATCACAGGTTAATGTCCTTTAGAAGTGGAAATAGTTAGATTCACATTTAACAAAGCACAAATCATTCCCTCCAATATTTGTCATTTTTGAGGAAAAACTTCAAGGATAAATATAAAGGGTGACCTATAAAAAGAGAAAAACAGACAAAAAAAGAAACCAGAGGGGTGGGTCAAAAAAAGTAAACGTCACTACCAAATTCCAGAAGGTAGTGGCCTGACTGTGCACATAAGCCTCTTAGTACCAGCTGAAGAGTCACTAGTCCTTTCTTTTCCATCAGTGCCTCCCTATCCACCATATGCAATTCAGAGAATTAATGACCTTACAAATCTGTAAGAAAGCCTGCTGAGGATGGGTGGGTGGACAAAGCACAAAGGGATATAGATATAACAGTCTATAGAATTCAGTGAGGGTCAAATGAGAATTCAGCATTAAAAAAAATTAATTTATTATATTTTAAGTTCTGCTGTACATGTATAGAACATGCAGGCTTGTTACATAGGTATACGCATGCCATGGTGGTTTCCTGCATCCATCAGCCTGTCATATACATTAGGTATTTCTCCTAATGCTATCCATACCCCCACCCCTACTATCCCTCCCCACTCCCCAACAGACCCAAGTGTGTGATGTTCCCCTTCTTGTGTCCATGTGTTCTCACTGATCAGCACCCACTTATGAGTGAGAATATGTGGTGTTTGGTTTTCTGCTCTTGAGTCAGTTTGCTAAGAATGATGATCTCCAGCTTTATCCATGTCCCTGAAAAACACATGAATTCATCCTTTTTTATGACTGCGTAGTATTCCATGGTGTATATGTGCCACATTTTCTTTATCCAGTCTGTCTTTGATGGGCATTTGAGTTGGTTCCAAGTCTTTGCTATTGTGAACAGTGTCACATTAAACATATGTGTGCATGTGTCTTTATAACAGAATGATTTATAACCCTTTGGGTATATACCCAGTAATGAGATTGCTGGGTCAAATGGTATTTCTATTTCTAGATCCTTGCGGAATCTCCACACTGTTTTCCACAATGGTTGAACTAATTTACACTCCCACCAATAGTGTAAAAGTGTTCCTATTTCTCCACATCCTCTCCAGCATCTGTTGCCTCCATATTTTTTAATGATTGCCATTCCAACTGGTGTGAAATGGTAACTCAATGTGGTTTTGATTTGAATTTCTCTAATGACCAGTGATGAGCTTTTTTTTAAGTGTTGGCTGCATAAATGTCTTCTTTTCAGAAGTGTCTGTTCACATCCTTTGCCCACTTTTCGATATTTTTGTTGTTGTTTTTTGTAAATTAGTTTAAGTTTTTTGTAGATTCTGGATATTAGCCCTTTGTCAGATGGGGAGATTGCAAAATTTTTTTCCCATTCTCTTAGTTGCTGGTTCACTCTAATGATAGTTTCTTTGGCTGTGCAGAAGCTCTTTAGTTTAATTAGATCCTATTTGTCTATTTTGGCTTTCGTTGCCATTGCTTTTGGTGTTTTAGTCATGAAGTTCTTGCCTATGCCTATGTCCTGAATGGTACTGTCTAGGTTTTCTTCTAGAGTTCTTATGGTGTTAGGTCTTATGTTTAAATCTTTAATCCATCTGGAGTTAATTTTAGTGTAAGGTGTCAGGAAAGGGCCCAGTTTCTGCTTTCTGCACATGGCTAGCCAGTTTCTCCAACACCATTTATTAAATAGAGAATCCTTTCTCCATTGCTTGTTTTTGTCAGGTTTGTCAAAGGTCAGATGGTTGTAGATGTGCGGCATTATTTCTGAGGCCTCTGTTCTGTTCCATTGGTCTATATCTCTGTTTTGGTACAAGTACCATGCTGTTATGATTACTGTAGTCTTGTAGCATAGTTTGAAGTCAGGTAGCTTGATGCCTCCAGCTTTTATTATTATTATTATTTTTGGTTAGGATTGTCTTGGCTATGTGGGTTCTCTTTTGGCCCCATGTAAAGTTTAAGGCAGTTTTTCCTAATTCTGTGAAGAAAGTCAATGGTAGCTTGATGGGGATAGCATTAAATGTATAAATTACTTTGGGCAATATGGCCATTTTCATGATATTGATTCTTCCTAACCATGAGCATGGAATGTTTCTCCAACTGTTTGTGTCCTCTCTTATTTCCTTGAGCAGTAGTTTGTAGTTCTCCTTGAAGAGTTCCTTCACATCCCTTGTTAGATGTATTCCTAGGTATTTTATTCTCTTTATAGCAATTGTGAATGGCAGTTCGTTCTTGATTTGGCTCTCTTTAAGTCTGTTATTGGTGTATAGGAATGCTTGTGATTTCTGCATATTGATTTTTATATCCTGAGACTTTGCTAAAGTTTCTTATCAGCTTAAGGAGATTTTGGGCTGAGATGATGGGGTCTTTTAAATATATGATCATTTCGTTTACAAATAGAGACAATTTGACTTCCTCTTTTCCTAACTGAATTCACTTTATTTCTTTTTCTTGCCTGGTTGCCCTGGCCAGAACTTCTAATACTATGTTGAAGAGGAGTGGTGAGAGAGGGCGTCCTTGTCTTGTGTCAGTTTTCAAAAGCAATGCTTCCAGTTTTTGCCCATTCAGTCTGACATTGGCTGTGGGTTTGTCGTAACTAGCTTTTATTATCTTGAAATACGTTCCAATGATACCTAGTTTATTGAGAGTTTTTAGTATAAAGGGCGATTGAAATTTGTCGAAGGCCTTCTCTGCATCTATTGAGATAATCATGTGTTTTTTGTCTTTGGTTCTGTTTCTGTGGTGGATTATGTTTATAGACTTGCATATGTTGAACCAGCCTTGCATCCCTGGGATGAAGCCTACTTGGTCATGATGAATAGGCTTTTTGATGTGCTGTAGGGTTCGGTTTGCCAGTATTTTATTAAAGATTTTTGCATGAATGTTCATCATGGATATTGGCCTGAAATTTTCTTTGTTAGTTGTGTCTCTGCCAGGTTTTGGTATCAGGATGATGTTAGTTTCATAAAATGAGTTAGGGAGAATTCCCTCTTTTTGTATTGTTTGGAATAGTTTCAGAAGGAGTGGTACCAGCTCCTCTTTGTACATCTGGTAGAATTTGGCTGTGAACTCATCTGGACCCGGGCTTTTTTTGATTGGTAGGTTATTAATTGCTGCCTCAACTTCAGACCTTGTTATTGGTCTATGCAGGCATTCAACTTCTTCCTGGTTTAGTCTAGAGAGGGTGCAAGTGTCCAGGAATTCATCCATTTCTTCTAGATTTACTGGTTTATATGCATAGAGTTGTTTGTAATCTCTGATGGTAGTTTGTATTTCTGTGGAATTGGTGGTGATATGCCCTTTATAGTTTTTTTATAGCATCTATTTGATTCTCTTTTTTTCTCTTTTATTAGTCTGGCTAGTGGTCTATTTGTTTTGTCAATCTTTTCAAAAAACCAACCCCTGGATTTACTGATTTTTTTTGAAGGGTTTTCTGTGTATCTATCTTCTTCAGTTCTGCTCTGATCTTAGCTACTTCTTGTCTTCTGCTAGCTTTTGAGTTTGTTTGATCTTGCTTCTCCAGTTCTTTTAATCATGACATTAGGGTGTTGTTTAGATCTTTCCTCGCTTCTCATGTGGACATTTAGTGCTATAAATTTCCCTCTAGATACCGCTTTATATGTATCTGAGAGATTCTGGTACATTGTGTTTTTTTTTCTCTTTGGTTTTAAAGAACTTTATTTCTGCCTTGATTTCATTATTTATCCAATACTCATTTAGGAGCAGGTTGTTCAATTTCCATGTAGTTGTGCGGTTTTGAGTGAGTTTCTTAACCCTGAGTTCTAATTTGATTGCACTGTGGTCTGAGAGACTGTTTATGATTTCCATTCTTTAGTATTTGTGAGAAGTGATTTACTTCTAATTACATGGTCAATTTTAGAGTAAGTGTGAGTTCAAGTCCTAGATTTCCTTGTTAACATTAGGTCTCCTTGATCTGTCTAATATTGACAGTGGAGTGTTAAAGTCTTCCACTATTATTCTGAGGGAGTCTAAGGCTCTTTTTATGTCATGAAGAACTTGCTTTACGTACCTGGGTGCTCCTGTATTGGGTGCATATATATTTGGATAGTTACCTCTTCCTGTTGCATTGATCCCTTTCCATTATGTAGTGCCCTTCTTTGTCTCTTTTGATCTTTGTTGGTTTAAAGTCCTTTTTATCAGAGACTAGGATTATAATCCCTGCTTTTCTTTTTGCTTTTCATTTGCTTGGTAAATCTTCCTTCATTTCATTATTTTGAGCCTATGTGTGTCTTTGCACATGAGATGGGTCTCCTGAATACAGCACACTGATGGGTCTTGACTCTATCCAATTGGCCAGTCTGTGTCTTTTGATTGGGGTATTTAGCTGATTTACATTTAAGGTTAATATGGTTATGTGTGAATTTGGTCCTGCTATTTTGATACTAGCTGGTTGTTTTGCCTGTTAGTTCATGCAGTTTCTTCTTCTTTTTCTTTTTTTTTTTTTTTTCCTATCAGGTCCTTCCTACAACACATGGGAATTATGGGAGCTACAATTCAAGATGAGATTTAGACGGGGGCACAGCCAAACCATAGCACCTTGCATACAGTAAAAATGAAAATCATATGGATAATTTTTTACACATACAATAGGCCCAATAAATATTTTCTTTCTAATTCATGTGTTTTTGTTTCTAGGGTTGGTTCCATCTTTATAAAAGCTATGTGATTTGTACATGTCTATTAGCCAGTCGTTTTTTTTGAGACAGGGTCTCACTCTTTTGCCCAGGTTGGAGTACATTCTGGCTCACTGCAGCCTCAACCTCCTGGGCCCAAGCAATTCTCCCACTTCAGCCTCCTAAGTAGCTGGGACCACAGGCTTGTGCCACCATGCCTGGCTAATTTTTAAATTATTTTGTAGAGATGGGGTTTCACTATGTTGCTGAGGTTGGTCTTAAACTCCTGGACTGAAGTGATCCTCCTGACTTGTCCTACCAAAATGCTAGCATTATTTTATTTTATTTTTTTGAGAGAAAAAAAGAAAAAGAAAGAAAAAGTGTGAGAAAGAACAGAATTCTTGTTCTATTGCCCAGGCTGGAATGCAATCTTAAAAAGGTATTAAAAACCTCTTTTATGCCATCCATTGTACTTAACAACAGCAATTTCTTCATAGTGTTGATGGTCATTACAATTTGGTATGCTTTTGAAGTGGCTGGTCCTGGTTGTTCCTTTCCATGTTTAGTGCTTCCTTCAGGAGCTCTTGTAAGGCCAGCCTGGTGATGATGAAATTTCTCTGCAGTTGCTTGTTTGTAGAGGATTTTACTTCTCCTTCACTTATGAAGCTTAGTTTGGCTGGATATGAAATTCTGGGTTGAAAATTCTTCTCTTTAAGAATGCTGAATATTGGCCCCACTCTCTTCTGGCTTGTAGGGTTTCTGCTGAGAGATCCGCTGTGAGTCTGATGGGCTTCCCCTTGTGGGTAACCCAATCTTTCTCTCTGACTGCTGTGAGCATTTTTTCCTTCATTTCAACCCTGGTGAATCTGAGGATTATGTGCCTTGGGGTTGCTCTTATCGAAGAATATCTTTGTGGTGTTCTCTGTATTTCCTGAATTTGAATGTTGGCCTGGCTTGCTAGGTTGGGGAAGTTCTCCTGGATAACATCCTGAAGAGTGTTTTCCAACTTGGTTTCATTCTCCCCATCACATTCAGCTACAGCAATCAAATGTAGATTTGGTCTTTTCACATAATTCCATACTTTTTGGAGGCTTTGTTCATTTCTTTTCACTCTTTTTTCTCTAATTTTGACTTCTTGTTTTATTTCATTGTGTTGATCTTCCATCTCTGATATCTTTTCTTATGCTTGATTGATTTGCCTATTGATACTTGTGGATGCTTCATGAAGTTCTTGTGCTGTGTTTTTCAGCACCATCAAGTCGTTTATGTACTTCTCTAAGCTGATTATTCTGGTTAGCATTTCACCTAACCTTTTTTCATGTTCTTAGTTTCCTTGCATTGAGTTAGAACATGCTCCTTTAGCTTGGTGAAGCTTGTTATCACCCACCTTCTGAAATCTGCTTCTGTCAATTCGTCAAACTCATTCTTTATTCAGTTTTGTTCCCTAGCTGGTAAGGAGTTGTGATCCCTTGGAGGAGAAAAGGCATTCTGGTTTTTGGTGATTTCAGCATTTTGCACTGGTTTCTTCCCATCTTCATGGATCTATCTACTTTTGGTCTTTGAAGTTGGTGACTTTTGGATGGGGTCTTTGAGTGAACTTCCTTTCCATTGATGTTAAAGCTATTTCTTTTTGTTTGTTAGTTTTCCTTCTAACAGGCCCCTCAGAATCCAGGGTTTTAGCCTAGGTTTCAAAGGTAAGTGCTGTTTATCAGGTGGACAAAGAAGAGAAGAGCATTCCAGACAAGAGAGACAGCTTTAGCAAAGGCACTTAGGTGAAAAACTACAACTGGCTCAGTATGGTTTGGGTGATGGACACTGAGCCAACAATAGCAACAAATGCTGAGAAGTGTTCAGCAAGGGGGTGCAATCTTGAGAGGCCCTATGGGTCACACTAAGAGTTTGAAGTCGATATCCTTGACCAGTGGCTTACTCCTTGGCTACATCCAGAATTCCTTAGGGAGCTTAAAGACATACTAACCACCAAGCCTCACCTGAGCAACTGAGTCAGAATCTCCAGCAGTGGGGCCAGATGTTAGCCTTTTCTAAAATGAGATCTAATTGAACTAAAGAGCTTCTGCACAGCCAAAGAAACTATTAGAGTGAACCAGCAACCAACGGAGTGGGAAAAAATTTTTTGCAATCTACCCATCTGACAAAGGGCTAATATCTAGAATCTACAAAGAACTTCATCATCAACAAAAAGGATGTCCACTCAGAGACCCATTCCAAAAGTCACCAACTACAAAGACCACAGGTAGATAAAGCCACTAAGATGGGAGGAAACCAGTGCAAAAAGGATGAAAACACCAAAAAACAGAATGTCTCTCCTCCTCCAAAGGATCACAACACCTCACCAGCTGGGGATCAAAGATGGATGGGGAATAAATCTGATGAACTGACAGAAATAGACTTCAGGAGGTGGGTAATAACAAACTTCTCAGAGCTAAAAGAACATGTGCTAAGCCAATGCAAAGAAACTAAGAACCTAGAGAAAAGGTTAGATGAGACGCTAACTAGAATAAACAGCTTAGAGAGGAATATAAACAACTTGATAGAGCTGAAAAACACAGCACGAGAACTTCACAAAGCATACAGAAGTTTCAAAAGCTGTATCCACCAAGCAGAAGAAAGGATATCAGAGATTGAAGATCAATTCAATGAAATAAAATGAGAAGTCAAGATTAGAGAAAAAAGAGTGAAAAGAAATGAACAGTCTCCAAGAAATGTGGGATTATGTGAAAAGATCTAATCTACGTTTGATAGGTGTACCTGAATGTGATGGAGAGAATGAATCCAAGCTGGAAAACACGCTTCAGGATATCATCCAAGAGAACTTCCCCAACCTAGCAAGCCAGGCCACCACTCAAGTCCAGGAAATACAGAGAATACCACAAAGATATTCCTCAAGAAGAGCAACCCCAAGGCACATAATCGCCAGATTCACCAGTGTTGAAATGAAGGAAGAAAATGCTAAGGGCAGCCAGAGAGAAAGATCAGCTTACCCATAAAGGGAAGCCCATCAGACTTACAGCAGATGTATTAGCAGAAACCCTACAAGCCAGAAGAGAGTGGGGGCCAATATTCAACATCCTTAAAGAAAAGAACTTTCAACCTAGAATTTCATATCCAGCCAAACTAAGCTTCATAAGCAAAGGAGAAAGAAAATCCTTTAGGGACAAGCAATTGCTGAGAGATTTTGTCACCACCCGACCTGCCTTATAAGAGCTCCTGAAAGAAGCACTAGACAAGGAAAGGAACAACAAGTACCAGCAACTCCAAAAATTTACCAAATGGTAAAGAGCACTGACACAACGAAGAAACTGTGTCAACTAATGGGCAAAACAACCAGCTAGCATCAAAATGGTGGATCAAATTCACACATAACAATATAAACCTTAAATGTAAATGGGCCAAATGCCCCAGTCAAAAGACACAGACTGGCAAATTGGATAAAGTGTCAAAACCCATTAGTGTGCTGTATTCAGGAAACTCATCTCATGTGCAAGGACACACACAGTCTCAAAATAAAGGGATGGAGGAAGATTTATCAACCAAACAGAGAGAAAAAAAAAAAAAAAAAAAAAAAAAAAAAAAAAAAAAAAAAAAAAAAAAAAAAAAAAAAAAAAAAAAAAAAAAAAAAAAAAAAAAAAAAAAAAAAAAAGCAGGAATTGCATTGCTAGTCTCTGGTAAAATAGACTTTAAACCAACAAAGATCAAAAGAGACAAAGAAGGGCATTACATAATGGTAAAATGGTCAATGCATCAAGAAGAGCTAATGATCCTAAATATATATGCACCCAATACAGGAGCATCCAGATACATAAAGCAAGTTCTTAACCAGCTACAAAGAGACTTAGACTCCCACACAATAATAGTTGGAGACTTTAACACTCCACTGTCAATATCAGATCAATGAGACAGAAAATTAACAAGGATATCCAGGAGTTGAACTCAGATCTGGACCAAGCAGACCTAATAGACATCTACAGAAATCTTCATCCCTAAATATACAGAATATACATTCTTCTCAGTACCGCATTGCACCTACTCTAAAATTGACCACATAATTGGAAGTAAATCACTCCTCAGCAAATGCAAAAGAACGGAAATCATAACAGTCTCTCAGACTGCAGGGAAATCAAATTAGAACTCAGAATTAAGAAACTAACTCAGAACCACACAGCTTCATGGAAACTGAACAACTGGCTCCTGAATGCCGACTGGACAAACAATGAAATGAAGGCAGAAATAAAGATGTTCTTCAAAACCAATGAGAACAAAGACACAACATACCAGAATCTCTGGGACACATTTAAAGCAGTGTCTAGAGGGAAATTTATAGTAATAAATACCGACATGAGAAGAAAGCAAAGATCTAAAATCGACACTCTATCATCAAAACTGAAAGAGCTAGAGGAGTAAGATTAAAAAAAACTCAAAAGCTAGCAGAAGACAAGAAATAACTAAGATCAGAGCAGAACTGAAGGAGATAGAGACACAAAAAACCCTTCAAAAAAATCAATAAATCCAGGAGCTGGTTTTTGAAAAGATCAGCAAAATAGACCACTAGCCAGATTAATAAAAAAGAAAAGGGAGAAGAATCAAATAGATGAAATAAAAAATGATAAAGGGGATATCACCACTGATTCCACAGAAACACAAACTACAATCAGAGATTACTACAAACAACTCTATGCACATAAACCAGTAAACCTGGAAGAAATGGATAAATTCCTGGACACTTGCACCCTCCCAAGCCTAAACCAGGAAGAAGCTGAAACCTTGAATAGACCAATAACAAGGGCTGAAATTGAGACAGCAATTAATAGCCTATCAACCAAAAAAAGTCCAAGTCCAGACAGGTTCACAGCTGAATTCTACCAGACGTACAAAGATGAGCTGGTACCATTCCTTCTGAAACTATTCCAAACAATACAGAAAGAGAGAATCCTTCCCAAATCGTTTTATGAGACCAACATCATCCTGATACCAAAACCCGGCAGAGATTCAACAAAAAAAGAAAACTTCAGGCCAATTTCCATGATGAACATAGATGCAAAAATCTTCAATAAAATACTGGCAAACTGATTGCAACAGCACATCAAAAAGCTTATCCGTCACAATCAAGTAGCCTTCATTCGAGGGATGCAAGGCTGGTTCAACCTATGTAAGTCTATAAACATAATCTGCCACATAAACAGAACCAAAGACAAAATCCACATGATTATCTCAATAGATACAGAAAAGGCCTTTGACACAATTCAACAGCGCTTTATGCCAAAATCTCTCGAAGAAACATATCTCAAAACAATAAAAGCTATTTATGACAAACCTACAGCCAATAACATACTGAATGGAAAAAACTGGAGGCATTTCTTTAGAAATCCAGCACTAGACAAGGATGCCCTCTCTCACCACTCCTATTCAATATAGTAGTAGATGTTCTAGCCAGAGCAATTAAGCAAGAAAAAAAAAATAAAGGGTATTCAATTAGGAAAAGAGGAAGTCAAATTGTCTCTATTTTCAGATGACATGATTATATATTTAGAAGACCCTGTCATCTCAGCCCAAAATCTCCTTAAACTGTTAAGCAACTTCAGCAAAGTCTCAGGATAGAAAATCAATGTGCAGAAATCACAAGCATTTCTATAATAACAGACTTAAAAAAGAGCCAAATCATGAGCAAACTCCCATTCACAATTGCTACAAAGAAAATAAAAACCTAGGAACACAATTAACAAAGGATGTAAAGGACCTCTTCAAGGAGAAATACAAACCACTGCAAAAGGAAATAAGAGAGGACACAAATAGATAGAGAAACATTCCAAGCTCATGGTTAGGAAGAATCAATATTGTGAAAATGGCCATACTGCCCAAAGTAATTTACAGATTCAACACTATCCCCATCAAGCTACCAATGACCTTCTTCACAGAACTGGAAAAAACCACCTTAAACTTCATATGGAACCAAAAGAGAGCTCACATAGCCAAGACAATCCTAAGTAAAAAGAACAAAGCTGGAGGCATCACACTGATTTCAAACTATACTACAAAGCTACAGTAACCAAAACAGCATAGTACTGGTACCAAAACAGAGATATAAACCAATGGAACAGAACAGAGGCCCTGGAAGCAATGCTGCACATCTACAACCATCTGATCTTTGACAAACCTGACAAAAACAAGCAAAGGGGAAAGGAGTCCCTGTTTAATAAATGGAGTTGGGAAAACTGGCTAGCAGTGTGCAGAAAGCAGAAACTGGACCCCTTGTTGACATTTTACACTAAAATTAACTCCAGATGGATTTAAGACTTAAACATAAGATCTAACACCATAAAAACCCTAGAAGCAAACCTAGGCAAAACCATTCAGGACATAGACATAGGCAAAGACTTCATGACTAAAACACCAAAAGCAATGGCAACAAAAGCCAAAATAGACAAATGGGATCTAATTCAACTCCACAGCTTCTGTATAGCAAAAGAAACAATCATTAGAGTGAACCAGTAACCAATAGAATGGGAAAAATTTTTTGCAATCTACCCATCTGACAAAGGGCTAATATCCAGAATCTACAAAGAACTAAAACAGATTTACCAGAAAAAAACAAACAAACCCATCCAAAAGTGGTTGAAGGATATGAATAGCCACTTTTTAAAAGAAGACATATATGAGGCCAACAAACATATGAAAAAATGCTCATCATCACTGATTATTAGAGAAATGCAAATGAAAACCACATTGAGATACCATCTCACGCCAGTTAGAATGGCAATCATTCAAAAATCTGGAGACAACAGATGCTGGAGAGGATGTGGAGAAATAGGAACACTTTTACACTGTTGGTGAGAGTGTAAACTAGTTCAACCATTGTGGAAGACAGTATGGCGCTTCCTCAAGGTCCTAGAAATAGAAATTCCATTTGACCCAGCAATCCCATTACTGAGTATATGTCCTAAGGATTATAAATCATTCTATTATAAAGACACATGCACACGTATGTTCACAGTAGCACTGTTTACAATAGCAAAGACCTGAAACAAACCCAAATGCCCACTGATGGTAGACTAGACAAGGAAAATGTGGCACACATATACACCATGGAATACTATGCAGCCATAAAAAATGATGAGTTTGTGTCCTTTGCAGGGACATGGATGAATCTGGAAACCATCATTCTCAGCAAATTGACACAAGAACAGAAAATCAAACACCGCATGTTCTCACTCATAGGCGGGTGCTGAACAATGAGAACACATGGACACAGGGAGGGGAGCATCACACACTGGGGTCTGTTGTGCGGGGGCAAGGGAGGGACAGTGGGGTGGGGCTGGGAGGTCAGGGAGGGATAACATGTGGAGAAATGCCTGATGTAGGGGATGGAGGCAGCAAACCACATTGCCATGTGTGTACGTGTACAACAATCCTGCATGATCTGCACATGTACCCCAGAACCTAAAGTATAATAATAAAAAAAAAAAGACTATGCTAGATCCAACCTTCAGCTGTCCTCTTAGGAATGGCCATTACTACATCTGGCAAGAGCAATTCCTTTTGATGTTTAAAAATTAGTCTCAAAACAGATTGAATGTCAAAACTTAGAAATTCTTAAGATAGAAAGAAAACACAAACAGCTTTAAATACTATGGCATAAGCCCAAGGTCATGTCAACTCAGTTCAGTAAATTAAATAAAGGATAACTGGGGTATATCATCATCATCATAACATGGTAGAGGGTTTTTTCCTTTTGAAAGAATGTTTCTAATGCATTTCTCTTTTATAAAATATACTATATTTTCTTAATATGATTTCTTTATTAAGTTTATTGATTATCAAGATGTACATAGAGGGAGAAATATGCAAGTCATGATTTGAAAATTACATTCCCGAAATTTAACCCATAACTGCATTTGAACATCTGCCTGAATAATAAGCAGCTTTTCCTCTCTTTCAAAAATCATGCCACAGAAAGTAAAAGTTAATTGTTCTTTCATTACAAAACCTTTAACAAAAAGTGGAAATGTAATTTCCTACCCAAAACATACTAACAGGCCAAATTCTTGGTCTCTTTCTTACTTTTACCTTTCATGAAGTATCATTTATAATGCTCCTGTGTATCTTCAGCCAGCATACCAAACCACAGGCTATTTAATGTGTTGGATTTTTATTGATAAATTACCACAAAGTTAGCAGCTCAGTTTTACTATTTTGTTGTGTCTATAGGTCAGAAGTCTGGGCAGGGTGTGAATTCTTGGCTTGGGGTGTCACTCGGCTGAAATCAAGATGTCAGTTGGGCTGTAGTCTCATTTGGGGCTTATATGTGTTCATATTCTCACTGTCAGTCAAATTTATTTGCTTGTGGCTATAGGACCAAGGCCCCCATTTTCCTTTTAGTAGGCTTTAGACAGTTCTCAACATCTAGAGCCACCCACAACTTCTTGCTACAGGGCAGTTCACTGCATGGATGTTTGTTTTTCCAGGCTAGCAAAAGTGAGTAGTCTGAGTGCCTTTTCTGCAACTGGCTGGAGGAAACTCTGATTTTAAAGGTCTCATTTGATCAGGTCAGATCCACCTGGGCAATCTCCCTGTTTTGGGGTTAACTGATTTGGAACCCTAATTACCTCTGCAAAATCCTTTTACAGTGATACCTAGATTAGAGTTTCAGGAGAGAAGATGTGTGTGTACCAGGTTCAAGAGTCTTGGGGGCCATCCTAGATTCTGCCTAGCATAGCCATGATGAAGGAATCCTATGATCACACTACCAGATTTCAATTAAATTCAGAACGAATAATTTTCACAGCATGATGCCTACAACCCATTTCCTCCTAAGTTTTCTAATTGATTAAACTGTCCAGTTGGATGTTTGAGTTTACAAACTCCCACAATCACAGGTGTTCTAGAGCTCCTGTAGGTCCTGGTGTATGACTTGGGAGTACACCAAGGAGGATTAGAGAAGACATTAGTCAAGTACAGCACAGTACTGGGGTGTGAGGGAGGAAGCCACACCTGGGAGAGCAGCAGCACATTTCTCATACAAAGCAAGGGAAGAGAGATGAAGCCTTCCTCCTAGCAAGTACAGTTTTCCCCACGTGATTTTATGACTTTTGACATGTCATTCAATGACACTTAACAAACCAACTAATATTTCTGAAGTTGGGTTTCAGTTTGAAAAAAATTAAAAACTTTTGGATAAATAGAACAATTCCCTATCCTACAGCTTTCTGATGAGGAAATTAGAAACAGAAAAGTCATTAATTGTTCTTTCTACAAGAGTGTGTCAATTCTGTAATGGAAATTTTGTGATCCTACATAAAGCCATTTCTATTCCTTCAGAGTACAAAGAATTTGCAAAGAGATGTAGGCAGAATGTGGTGTCTGGACATTAATTTACTTACCTGCAACTGTTCCCTTTCCATCATAACTTTATTTAAATCATGGTTATGCTCGTATTTAACAATTTAATTGGTTGGTGCTTTCTCAATCCAGTTCTCTGGGGGCATGGTTTTCCATTTAACTTTCTTGTTTTAATTCTTCATCAAAACCATAAAATTTAATTAGGAAAGTAAACCCGCTTTGTAACAGCAGTTCTATGTTTAACTATGCTTTGACTGTCTCTTCTCAGATTCTGTTCAACATTGCACATGCATTTTGCATTTGTTCATGTTTCAGAGAAGACATTGTGAATTTATAGCCTATGCAAGTAGTCCAATTGCTTTTCACTTTCCCTAAGATGCTTGGTTACGGTTAGTGAAATCAGGAAAATTAACAAAGATTCATATATGAATCTGAGAGCCAAAGGCCTAGATATAGGTTGTTAGTTCTCTGTATGAGTTTTCTCCTTCTGCAGAATAGATTACCACATGCTTAGCAGCTTGAAACAATGCCTGTTTATCATCTCACAGTTCTGTAGGTCAGAAGTCCCAACATGGCTGGCTGAATTCTCTCTTCAGCTATCAATGGGCTAAAATCAAGTTGTTAAAATAGCCCTCATGAGAATTACAAGCCAGGCTTTAGGCAGAATTATAGTTAGGGGCATTGATCTACCAGGGTAGATTGGTGTACTTCTACCAAAGTCCCTGCAGCTGTTAACTGAGAGCCACATAGTACACTGACCACCTGCTCCCCCATTGTTCCTATAGATGAACTCTCTGGCACTGAACCTTCCTGCCCAAGAATTGCTTAAAGTGTTTTTCAGATCTCTAATTCCAGCAGAACAGCTGACACCAACCAGTCTGAAGACCTCCACCAAGAAACCGACTCAGCACTGTAAACTAGGAAATGCAGTGTTTTCATCTCCCTGTCCTATGACTTCACTTCTCAATTCTCAATTGTGATCCCAACTCTTTAGCCCATCACTTGTTCACACCCCAACCCAAGCTCTTCAAGGAGGCAGATTTGAGGTTTCCTCCCATCTCCCTGTGTGGTTGCCCTACAATTATTAAACCATTTTTCTGCTGCAACTTGCTGTTTCAGTGTATTGGTATGCTACTGCACAATGGGCAATTGAACCTGGTGGTCCTATAACAGTGTCTGCTAGGCTGCCTCTTCCAGGCTTATGTGGCAGAATCCAGTTCCTTGTGGTTGGAGGACTGATGTCTTCATTTCCTTGTTGCCTATCAGCTTAAAACCATTCTCACTTCCTAGGGGCCATCGGAATTCCTTGCCACATGGCTCCCATGGATAGTTCACAATGTACCAGTTTGTGAACGGCTATCTTGAGACCAGCAGGAGCACTTCTCTGGCCTCTTCTATGAACAGTGGGAGGAAACTCTTTGCTTTTAAAGCACTCAACTGATTAGATCAGGTCTGCCTTATGTCATTTCCCTTCTGCCATATAATGTACCATCATCAAAGGAATAGCTATCCCATCATATTCACAGGTCCCTCCTCATCCTCAAGGGAGTGATTATTCAGGGCAAAGATTTCAAGGATAGAAATCTTTGGGCTATCTTAGAATTCTGTCGATCACAGTGTGATTTAGAGAAGGAAGGCACCTAAAGGTCTCCTGGCAAACCCTCCTTGCCTTCTAGAGGCAATGCACAGGGAATCCAAAGAAGCTGTTAGCAATGCCCATAATTCTGTCCCAACAGCTTCACAGGGCAGAATATGACAGAGAGTCATATTCCTTTTTCTCTGCAGGCTGCTTTCTCTGCCTGGCCAGAATTGCTGCTTTCCATAGTACAAATGGTTTGCTTGGTGAAATCATTTGAATTTAAAATGACATCAAGGTAACATGATGCTTTTAGAGAGAAATTTATCTGAACACAATACCTCCAACTTCAATCCAATAACTACTTCTTTAGTGAAAGAAAATGAAGAAATGTGCAGAGAAGATTTAACAGAGCAGGGCTGAAAAATACTGTCTTTAAAAAGGCCTGCTTGTAAAATTGGCCCTTGGCTGGCATTTGGAAAGTTGAATTTCAGGGAGGTTACCACCACCCTAACTAATAAGAGTGACTCTGCCAGGCATGGTGGCTCATGCCTGTAGTCCCAGCACTTTGAGAGGCCAAGGTGGGTGGATCACGAGATCAGGAGATCGAGACCATCCTGGCCAACATGGTGAAACCCCATCTCTACTGATGTCTCTAAAATATAAAAATTAGCTGGGCATGGTGGCGTGTGCCTGTAGTCCCAGCTACTTGGGAGGCTGAGGCAGGGGAATCTCTTGAACCCGGGAAGCAGAGGTTACAGTGAACTGAGATCATGCCACTGCACCTGCCTGGCAACAGAGTGAGACTCTGTCTCAAAAAAAAAAAAAGTGGGGGGGGGAACTCAACATGCTTAGATTATGCAAATAATAATATAGTTCATGCTGAACACTCGCTTTTCTTCTGGGAGTCTGGAATTTTGGTATGTGCTAGGCAGAGGGTATCTACATAACTTTACCACAATAAAAAAACCTTGGGCACTGAGTCTTTAATGAGTTTCCCTGGTAGACAACACTGTATGTTTGTTGTCACAACTTGTTACTGATGGAATTGAGAATATCCTGTGTGACTCTGTTGGAAGAGGCCTCTTGGAAGCTTGTACCTTGTTTCCCCTGGACTTCACCCCATACTCCTTTTTCCCTTTGATGATTTTGCTTTATATCCTTTGGCTGTGACCAGTCATAGCTGTGAGTAAGACTATATGCTGAGTTGGGTGAGCCCTTCTGCAACTCATTGAATGTGGGCATGGTCTTGGTGACCCCTGACTCTAGGGTTAAAGTAAATGAGAGTATGATAATGCTCACATTCTGAATCTAGGCTCCACGGCCCTGCAAACTTGGCCTCAATCTTCTCCATTGTGAAGATAATCAGAATAAACTGACTAAGGCAAGAGGCAGGCCTCATTTGGATCCTAGAGGGCTTGACACTGACTAGATACACGTTCCAATCCCATACTGTGGCCTGGGCAAGTTACTTAACTCTGTCTCTCTCAGTTTCTTCATCTGTAAAACAGCAATAACAATATACTTGCTTCACAGGATTGTAAAAATGAGCAATTTACAGAAGCATGAAGCACTGTGACTGACTCACAGTGGCTGAGAGGAGCTGGATGTGACTTTGTGTGTAGTATCACTAGAGCACAGTTGGTATCTTAATATTAAGCTTCTTTCTTCCCTTCACTCTGCTCCCTCTTTCCTCATCAGATTCCTTTTCCTCCCTTCTCTCAGTTGTCTCCTAAGCTCCCTTATATCCAAACCATTTCTTCCCCCAGGTGACTACCTTTCCTTGAGAACTAAATGAAAACAGTCTGTAGGAATGATTCTCTTTAAATGCTTACCAAAAAGGGCCCAATGTAAATGTGTGGTCATCAGTGCCAGCAGCTCTATTTACGGTCATAACTTTTGGTTCCATCTACGATGATTTCTGAGAGTTTATAAGTAACCCCTACAGTCCTCACAAATGTGATTTTATTGCTTTTGATAATGGTAAGTGACCATCACAAATTGAACAGTGCAAGTTCATTACTTTGTCAGGCCTAATATGTAAATAGATTCACAAATGGTAGAAACATCATTTGAGAAATATTTTGTTCCAATATTTGGTTCAGAATGTCTGTTCTCTAAAACACTGGACTCCAAAGTGAAAAGTGGCTGTTTTATTTTTTTGGTGGCATATGAAAACACAGTTTCAGTGGAGATGGAAACTTTCACTCAAAACTTGCTTTGCTTCTTTGCAACTATTAAGTTGCTGGTGGACTATTCACAAAGTGTTCAGCTACAACTACTGAAAAGAACATCATGGGATATATGTCCATATGTGACCAGAAAAGGTTAACAATAGCCTCCTAAAAGCAGATTCCTGTGAGAAGAAAAGGAGGTTTAAGAAATGCCCGGTGAGCACTGACTCTCTGGTATTGCATAAAACAACCACAATTTAGGGACGAGTCCTGCATCCTCACCCTGGGCCCTTGTAATGAGACACCATACTTGACCTCAATACTGTTTGTGTAGGAGCTAGGAATGAGGAGAAGATAGAGAATCAACTCAATGTTCAAGACATCATTTGCAAATAAATTCAAGATTTGAGGGGGAAGATGTCAAAGAGAAAAATCAAACCATAAATAAAAGACCAAAAGTTTGTTAATTACAAATATCTCCAGAAGCCACAATATCTCCTTTCTCCTTCATTCCCTTACACTAGTTTAGGTAGGACTAAGCCTAAACCACCATATAGTTTTTGGACTTGCTTATATTTTAGTAGGCATGGAAAAGAACCAATCACTATACTTCTCATCATAACTTTTAGGTAAAAGCTAACACTCAATTATATACCCTGATGAAGTTAGAGAAATGGTCTAACTCTAAAATCCATAAAGTTCATCAAAGATTGAATAATCAGAGCCTTCAACCTTTGCCAAGAAAATTTTCTTATCAGACCCATTGAAACATAGCAAAACTAATTAACTTGAATTTCTGGCTTTAATTTTCCTCAACTCACTTCTGCTTAAAGTTTTAATTAAGAGGAAAGTGCCTAGATGATCAGTGAGAAGATTCAAGAAGAAAAAGAGAAGCTCTGGAAAACTGGAAACTAAGTTCATTCATTCATTAAGGAAAAATAACAACAAAATCATGTATTGAACTTCTAGCATATTCCAGACACTAACTGGGAATACAGCAATGAACAAAAAATAGATAAATTATCTAGTAAAATTTACATTCTACCTTGGAGATGGGTAACAAATAGATGTGTCAGACAGAAAATTTTCTTTTCTTTTTTTTTTGAGACAGGGTCTCACTGTGTCACCCAGGCTAGACAGCGTGGTGACAGAGTGAGGCCCTGTCTTAAAAAAAGAGACACCAGAGCTCACTGCAACCTCCCAGGCTCAAGTGATCCTCCCATCTCAGCCTCTCTAGTAGTTGGAACTACAGGCATGTGACATCACATCTGGTTAAACTTTTATGTTTTTTGGAGAGATGGGGTTTCACCATGTTGCCCAGGCTGGGCTTGAACTCCTGGGCTCAAGGGATCTGCCTGCCTCAGCCTCCCAAAGTATGGCACACAGTCAGAAAAACTTTGAGTAGCCTTAACTATCCTTTAAAAGCTCTTTCAACTGGGTGCTGTGGTTCGCGCCTGTAATCCCAGCACTCTGGGAGGCCAAGGTGGACAGATCCACAAGGTCAGGAGCTCAAGACCAGCCTGGCCAACATTGTGAAACCCAGTCTCTACTAAAAATAAAAAAAAATTAGCTGGGCATCGTTGCACATGCCCGTAGTTCCAGCTACTCAGGAGGCTGAGGCAGGAGAATCTCTTGAACCTGGGAGGTGGAGGTTGCAGTGAGCCGAGATCACGCCACTGCACTCCAGTCTGGGCAACAGAGTGAAACTCTGTCTCTAAATAAATAAATAAATAAAATCTTTTTCAAGTTATCTCCTTAGCCTTTAGTTTCTTGAATAATAAATTCCAGTTATTCAACTCCAGTCAGCAAATCCCTGTAAACACACCACAAGCACAATTCCACCATAAGTGAGTAGATGCTCTATTACCTTAAGTTGATGGGATATTTTCTTCAGTGCATATGCTTCCTCTTCTGTTTTGGGAATAAATCTTATCACTTTATCACTACAAGATAGGAAAAGAAAGATGATAGTTACCTTTTGAAAATAAAGATATTAGTCATCTTTTTCCTACCTCTTTAAAAACTGCCTCTGCATTTAGGAAGAAAAACAGCAAAACATTTCACTGACCTAGTAAGTATTTTGTCCAGTTCTTGTTATTCTTTGATTGCATTGCTCTTTTTTTCTTGTCTTAAAGCTATTTGGTATTTCATCAGCTTTTGAAGATTACAAACTCATATTTAATGTTATAAATGCAGAAAAAGGCCAAAAACACAGGAAGAGTGGCAACAAGCGACAGGAACTTTCATGAGCTGCTCAGAGCAGATACCAGTAAGGAAAATTTCTGATGACAGAAGAAAGAGAAGCCATTCTTGTTTTAAACATTAATGCTGAAAAGGAATGTGACTTTGAGTGAGAGGATGTGAAATCCACACAGTAGGGAAAGCTTCTGGTTTGAATTCTTCCCACACAGAGAACAGTAAGGAGAAGCCCATCTCTATGGGGCATCTCATTTCTCTGGTCCAGAGCTTCCCACCTGGCTTGTGGGGCCAAACAAGAGGGCCATCAGCGTGAGACACTGATGGCTACAAACTTTTTAGGGTGATACAAATTAAAAATCAATGTTTCCAACTGTTACCAAAACACCAGGGGTTTGGCCTAGGTCCTGCTGCTTCCTGTACAGAAAGCAATCACTGAGATGATTATTATGAAGAAAGAAGGCTTTAATCAGGTGCTGCAGTCAGGAAGATGGGAGCTCAGTCAAAAATCCATCTCCCTGATGGACAAAAACTAGAGGTACATATAGCAGGGAAAAAGATGTAACAAAGTGTACAAAAACAGAAACTAGAGAGGAGCAAGGAAGCAATCATGATGAATGAGGGGTATTGCATCTCACTGTCAGTATGTGGTGATCTGGTGAGTTTCAGTTCTTTGATACTTTTTTTTTTTGAGAAGGCTGAAGGTCACTTTCTGAGGAAGGAACTCAGATAAAACAAATATAAGTTTCAATTTTTAAGACCAGAAGGATCCATTTCTGTTTATCAAAAAAACTCTCTATAGGAATACTGGGTCAGTTTCATGACCACAAAGGTTTTACCACAGTTGAAATTATATTTGAACATAATATAAGGTTCTTTCTGTAAAGGTCCTGAATTACCTAAGATGACTTACGGTGTTGCTGTGTCTGTCAGAAAGTTTCTCTTTGGGGGCCTTGTCTCCCAGGTGTGCCAGAAAGGTATTCTATCAATTTCTAGGTGTGTAATGATGAGGACAGGTTGGGAAGCACAGTTCTAGCACATGATAATCAAAACTATTCTATGTCTTTCACATAGAGCAGATGCTTATTAAATATTTATTAATGGATTGGTATAAAGGAGATTGTTGAGAGTAACTGGCATCCAGAGGACATATAAAGGAAAAAATAATAAAGCACAATAGGAATAAATATTTTTCATAACTCTATATGGCATTTTATGATAATTAAAGATAAGGTAGAATATTATTAATAGCATATAAAGCAAAAAACAAAAACTCTACCAATTCGCCCACAACTTGTCTCTCCAACCCTAAGGGTGCATCAGGAATAAGAATGGAATTTGCATGGTTTTTTGTCATTTTACTTTTTAGATGATGAAATCATTTTGATTGTGTGCCCGCCCAAACCTCATGTCAAATTGCAGGAGGGGCTTGGTGGGAGGTGACTGGCTTATAGGGGCATATTATTTCCTCCTTGTTGTTGTCCTGATAGTGGGTGAGTTCTCACGAGACTGAAGGCTTAGAAGTGTGTGGCACTTCCTTCTTTGTTCTCTCATTCTCCAGACACCATGTGAAGGTCCCTGCTTCCCATTCTGCTTTGATTGTAAGTTTCCTGAGGGCTCCCAGGCATGCTTACTGTTAAGCCTGTGGAACTGTGAGTCAATTAAATCTCTTTTCTTCATAAATTACCCAGTTTCAGGTGGTTCTTTATAGTGATGTGAGAACGGGCTAACACAGATGAATAGCAGTTTCCAAGATGAAGTAAGGCTAATATGGAGGGCATCAGATCCTCAGGGAAACTTCTGGACTTGTTGGGCAATAATTTTTTAGGGCTTTGTGTTTATTTCCAGTCATGATAGGTTTATTATCTAAAATGATCCTATAATAGCTCTTTTAGGCCTATTAACAAAAAGGTCCCTGGCTTGCTGATGATAAATTACTGTGTTTTATGGACTGCTATTCTAATAGAGCTTTATAGCTTTGTTTTCCTCAAAATCACACAAACCACCTCTCAGTATCAGTGTCATGAAGTTTCTATGTCTGGAAAGAATAAAAGAAAGTAGCAGGAAAAATACTATCAAGTCATTGTGAAACAAATCTAAATATAACCTTTGGAATTTAAATGTAACCACATCTTTTCTCTTTTCTGGTATACATTTCTCTGACCTGTGTTTTTCCTGGATTTATAATACCCTGGCCTCTCTCATCTGACCCAGTACAATACTTGGCGAAGAAAGCAAGCTCGGCTGGGTGATATGGCTGTTTTTGATGGATAGATCACTTGACAGCTTGCTGAAAAATACCTCCATCTGGGGCCTTGTCAGCTCCTCAAGAGTGCAAGAAAAGCAATCTGTAGCTGTTTTACAGCCATGAGAAGAACTTTTTTTTTTTTTTTTTTTAAAGATGGATAATTCAATTTGGCAATCAGTTCTTCTGCAAGTAGGTACAGGATACAAAGGAATCGCTCTTGGGATTATTTAACCCTGAAAGTGATTGCTCAAACCCAGTTTTCTCATTTTTATCACAAAAAGGTCACTTCATCCCAGCCTTTAGAAATTCTCAGGTGTGACTTTAGAAATAAGTTTGTTACTTTTTTATAACTCATCAAAGAACAGAAAATAAGGAAAGCAATGCAGAAAGACCCATGAAATGTCATACTCTTTTGTGAACCAGCAAATTATACTGACAGAATGATGGGTAACCAAAACCCAACAAGAGCTCTTTATTCAGCATGTGAAAACCACATAACCCCCAAATGCCCTGTTTGTTTCACCAAACGAAAAGCTTACTTTCCATAAATCTGATAGCTAGCGTTTTTTTGAAGTGAATAATTATTTGGTGCTAGAAACAGGGAAGTTTCAGGTAGTTTACTGGAACGTAGAAAAACTAACAGTGCAAAACTATGAGAGAAGGTGAGCTTAGAGGCTTTTCTTTAGAATTTATCCGTTTTTTTTTTTTTTTTTTAACTGTTAGATAGCAACACCAACTTAAGACCCTTTGGCTACCCTTTGGGGTAAAGATGAAAGAATCAAAGATCTGAATATGGGTTGAGGTTAGAAAGACTCCTGGGCAAGCAGCTGCTCATAAGCACATGTATTTCTAACTTAGCCTATATAAAGTTGTCCAAAGAAAGACAGCATAGGCATTTTTAATTCTAGCTTAAGGATGTCTTACAAAGGAAGCAGGATATCCCAGATAACTAGTCTTCCAGGAATTACTAATACTTATTAATCCGTGATATGCTTACAATTTGTTCCTTTGACCTACAGAACAAATAAAGTTATGTAGCTATAAAGTCCATGTTGAGTTTGGTTGTGAGTTTGATTAATAATTCTGGTGTATAGTAGAAACCACATGGATGATAATAAATAAATATAATCAGCTCAAAAAGTGTTATTGAATGCCTCCTCAGCATGCATGCACCTAGAGAAAATTCAGAAAGGGAACATAATCTCCAAATGTATACTGTCTGGGTCTCAGTTTCTTCATTGGAGGAGTGAGGGATGATCTCCCAGCTGCCTTCCAACATGGTGAAATCCCAACTCTTCTAAAAATACAAAAATTAGCTGGGTATGGTGGCATGCCTGTAGTCCCAGCTACTTACGAGACTGAGACAGGAAAATTGCTTGAACCTGGGAGGCAGAGGTTACAGTGAGCTGAGATCGCACCACTGCACTCTAGCCTGGGTGACAAAGCCAGACTCCGCCTTAAAAAAAAAGGTTCTAAGACTATGTTGCCTGGGTTTGCTCCCTCCCATATTGTCATTCTTCTGTGCCTTGACTGTGCAGCACCTATGGAAGAGTATCTCTGTCTTCCAGGCAACCTGAAAGTCCCTGTCGAAAGACAGATGCGAAGCTGCAGGTGTTTCCTTGTGGCTCTTAGCATGACCTTTCACAACTGATTCCATTATGAAATCCTAAACTGCTTTATATGTTATAGAATTTATGAACCTATGCTTGTAAAGATTAAAATATTATAGAGCATATGAAATGATAAAGTTCTCTTCCAACCCGAAACCCTCTATCTACCCCTTGTAGCCACTGTCAGTAGTTTCTTATGTACCCCTCTGGACTCTTTTCTGCATTAATACACATACATGCAGTGTTTGTTTTACAGCATTTTGTAACGTTAATTTGCTTTTATCTTTTACTTCATAGGTTGTTTCTAAAATACAATAAGTCCTTGATTAACATCAATGATAGGTTCTTGGAAACTGAGTTTATGTGAAGCAGTGTATAACAAAACTTGATTTTACCATAGGCTAACTGATATAAGCAAGTTAAGTTCCTATGGACACATTTCTGGTCACAAAAACATCACCAAATTTCTAAATAAAGACCCATATCTGGGTGTGGTGACTCATACCTGCAATTCCAGCACTTGGGAGGCTAAGGTAGGAGGATAGCTTGAGGCCAGGAGTTTGAGACCAGCCTAGACAACATAGTGAGATCCTGTGTCTGCAAAAAAAAATTAAAACAAAACAAAACAAAACAAAACAACTAGCTGGGCTTGGTGGCACTTGCCTATAGTCCCAGCTACCTGGGAGGCTGAGGCAGAAGGGTCAATCAAGCTCAGGAGCTGAAGGCTGCAGTGAGCTATGATCAAGGCATTTTGTCCAGCCTGGGTGACAAAAATGAGATCCTGTCTCAAAAACCAAAACAAAACAAAAAAACACCCAAAGTACTTCTAATATTAAATATAAAAATATTTCATATTGAAATAATATTCTAATATTAGATAATATATATTCTAATATTAAAACTATTTCACATTGAAACAAATGTGAACTATATATACATTTAAGAAAAATTAATAAAGACATATAAGATTATTATTTACTCAATTTTTGGTGAATCTGTGAGGGATGGTGGTATTTGCAGTGGTGGGTTAAATCAAGGAATAAATGCTTGCGAAGTGAAAATAGGAACACCTCCTCCCAACATGGAGTTGAAACAAACAATAACAAATATAGTGGGATTGCTGAGGGCTTTTGTACTGCATCATTTATTGTCATGCCTTTCTATGATTTTGTCTACGAGTTTTATTTACAATAATTTGTATTCATTCCTTAATTCATTTTCCAATCCACTTATTCCAATTCAGGGTCATGGGTGGCTGAAGCTTGTCCCCAAAGTGGAAACTGACTCTGGACAGGATGTCATCCATCGCAGGGTACTCTCATATATCCATGCTCACTCAGCCCAGGACCATGTAGCCAGGCGGAAGAACCTAACAGGTGCAGCTTTGGGATGTGGGGGGAAACTGGGTACTTAGAGAAAACTCACACAGACGTGGGGAGAACTCCTCACAGATAGTGGCCCTGGTGGGAATTGAATTTTTTTCTTGTCAAAGTTACAGCAAAACGATGTTGAATGAGAAACAATCTAGGACCTGCCATACCACCTTTTAAATAAATGGTTGAATTTTATATGCTAATATTTTTTTCCAAAGTTTTAGAACTACGTCATAAGGAAGACTTTTTTTAAAAAAATAAACATTTTACGAACCTTTAAAAATAATGCTCTGTGTGTGTGTTTGTTTCTCAGAGACAATATTGCTCTGTCGTCCAGGCTGGAGTGCAGTGGCATGATTACAGCTCACTGTAACCTCAAACTCCTGGGTTCAAGTGATCCTCCCACCTCAGCCTCCCGAGTAGTTGGGACTACAGGTGTGCGCCACCATGCCCAGCTAATTAAAAAAGTTTTTTTGAGATGGGGTTTTACTATGTTGCCCAGGCTACTCTCAAACTCTTAAACTCAAGTGATCCTCCTACCTCAGGCTCCTGAGTAGCTGGGACTACAGGTCCATGCCACCAGGCTCAGCTAATTAAAAAGAAATGTTTTTAGAGATGGGGTCTGCTATGTTGCCCAGCTTACTCTTGAACTCCTGGACTCAAATAATCCTCCTAACTTGGCTTCCCAAAATGCTGGGCTTACAGGCATGAGCCACTGTACCAAGCCTCATGTTTTAATATGTGATGTTCTCATTGATGTCCAGATCTAATAGCTGAAAGTTCAGTTTTTAGTCTTTCTCTACTAAAGAGTTATTTTGAAGAATGTTAAAAAATATATCAAGCAGTGAGATGTATTTTGAGTGGGAAGATTTATTTTTGTTACTGTTTTATTATCTTGAAATATGATAAGGTGGCCCATATGATTTTTACTTTGTAGACTTCATTGCACTGGTATTTATGGCCTAATATATATTCAACTTCTATAAATAGTGCATGAATATTTGAAAATAATGTATTTCTTATATGTATATAAAATTCCATATATACACCTATTAAGCATATTAATTATATTATTTTCATTTTCTCTGTCCTTATTTTTCCACTGAATTTGATAATTTCAGCCAATTTTATTCAATATACTTACTATAACTTTGGATTTGTTAATTTATTTTTGAATATAAAACCTTTTGATTCATGTATTTTGATATGTGTAACTATATATAAGCTCATGCCTACTGCATCTTCTGGATAGAATAAAACTTTTACTTCTATAAAGTTTCCTTAGAAAGAGTCTTCTTTGGTTCATTTAATGCAATTTACTTCAAATTCCTTTTTTCCCCATAGGATTGACACTTCTGCTTTCTTTTTGTTTGCCTGGCATAATTTTGCCTTTCTTATGCTTTTTTCTGGATGTGTCAAAATTTTCTTCAACACTCTGAGGCACCCTGCTTTACATAGGAGACCTAGCAAACATCAAAATAGATTAAATGGAAAAATACAGTAAGAGACTTTCTAATTTTTAACTGGAAATTTTACTTATTCACACTAATTGTAATACATAATATATATGGCTTTATTCTTATAATTTTGTTTGCTTCTTGTGGGTTCTTATTGCCCTTTTTTTCCTCTTTCCTGAATTAATCAATTTTCATCAGCTTTTTCTTATCTAGTGGTTTGCAAGTTATGCATCTTCTATGTATTGGTGATTTTCTTTTTATTTTACCACATACTTTAAGAGATACCTTTTTTTCTTTATGTCTTGAATGTCTCTGTAATTTGTCCCCTTGAACAAGATAAGACCTTAAGAATCTTTTTTTCTCTATCCTTCTGCCCACAATGTTTTCCTCCTTCTTTGCTCCTTTTGTTGTTAAAATCACCTGGAATTTTTGTTGTACATTGTGTCTAAGTGGATATGTAAATTGTTTCCCCTTGAAGTTCATATGTTGAAGTCCTAACTCCCTTAATCCAAGAATGTGACTGTATTTGAAGATAGGGTCTTTAAAGAAGTAATTGAATTAAAATGAAATCATTAGGGTATTTTTCCTAATCCACTAGTATTAAAAACACTTAAACTTCAGATATTTCATTTCTTTCATTCCTTTCTCTCCAAGTCACTGGACTTTTTTTTTTTTTTGGATCCACTTTCTTCTTCACTTTGTGGGAGAAAGAGAATAAAGTTGGATGCCAGTCTGGGTTTCACCACTTGATATGTGCCCTTCACCAAAATGCTTAGACATTTAGAGGCAATGAGTCCTAATCCTTAAATAGGGGGGAAGCACCAAAGTACCACTGCATATGTTTTTTGTGTGTGTGTGTGAAAATTATTTCCTCCAGCACATTTATGAAGGTTACATTCTGTCCCAGGCACAGTGGAAGATGCCGAGGAGAGAGCAGTTCCTGCTGGTGATGAGTTAATACTCACAATCCCTGTGAGATATTGTCTGGGAAATACCTAATTTATAGCCTCTCAATACACAGTAGCTACTGTCATTACTTCTACAGGAAAATATTCTTCTGGTTCTTTTTTAGGCATTATCTCACTCTGTTTTCCAGGCTGGAGTACACCATGACTCACTGCAGCCTCAACCTCCCAGGCTCAAGCATCCTGCTCTCTCAGCCTCTAGGTAGCCAGAACAGCTGGTGTGAACCACTATGCCCTGCTATGCTTTTTAAAATTTTTTGTAAACGGAGTCTTGTTTTATTGTCCAGGCTGGTCTCTAACTCCGGAGCTCAACTAATCCTTCTGCTTTGGCCTCCCAAAGTGTTGGGATTACAGGCATGAGCCACTGCACCCAGCCTAGAACTTAAAGCACTGAATTAAGATATTTTTCCGTTTGCTCCACTGTGAACACCACAAACAACATGACACAATTTGATTCTGAATACATTTAACCTTTCTGTTGTTGCTGCTGGCATTTTTGTTTCTTGCCCTTTGCATGGATATTTGAACCTAATCTCTGATCAGTGCCTTAAATTGGGATTTACTGTTTTCTTTCTGCTTAGGCAGCTTTTTTGGCACCTGAGAAACCCACATATTGGATGGTCTCATTATTTTCTGCAATGGCAACTGGGTGTATGGAACACTATATAAAAGAAAAATGGACCGGGAGCAGTGGCTCACACCTGTAACCCCAGCACTTTGGGAGGCCGAGGCAGGTGGATCACCTGAGGTTAGGAGTTCAAGACCACCCTGACCAACATGGCAAGACCCTGTCTCTACTAACAATACCAAATTAGCCGGGTATGGTGGCATGCGACTGTAATCCCGGTATTTGGGAGGCTGAGGCAGGAGAATCACTTGTACCTGGGAGGTGGAGGTTGCAGTGAGCTGAGATCCTGCCACTGCGCTCTAGCCTGGGCAATAAAGAGTGAAACTCAAAAGATAAAGGAAAAACAATGTCAGAGAAAGTCCTGTAGAGATATTTTCTCTATTGATATAAGGCACATATGTTCAATTTTTCAATACTTCCAAAGACCAACCTTACCTAGATGTAGTAAAGAATTTCTAATGTTGCCCTTCACAGGGGACCAGAATAGATGACTACAGTGATGTTTTTGGCTGCTTCTCCAAATCTGTTTTCCTGTCTGAAGCCCTAAAAGGACTCTGATTCTGCTCAGATATTCACCCTATCCCCATATTGAGGAATGAGTCCTTATTAGCCAGTCAGAGCTTGGACATCCCTTGGTAACTTTGTTAGTTTGGGAATAGATGTGTTGTATAAATTGGCTCAATCAGATTTAAGGGAAGGATCATTCCAAGGGGGTGGAGAGATTCTCTCTCTTGTTGAATATAAACAAGCAAATATGCAGTTCTGCATGCCACTTGCAGCCTATAATACTGAGGTAGATTCACCCTAAGCTCACTGTGGACTCTCGAGTAGAGAGATAAAATGAATCTGGGTCTGCAATGATCTTGTTGAATTAACCAACTTTTAAGCTTGTTCTGCTGCTAGACTTCCTGTTGTGCAATACATTTTAAAATTATGTAGGGCAGTTTGAGTCAGGTTTTTTCTTACTTGTAACCAAAAGCACCATGTATAACAGCAAGTTTACTTTGGATATTTTTAGAGAAATTAGAGAAACCAATGGAATAACTAAATTCACTGTTAAATCAGTCTTCACAGGTGAGAATCTGCATATTCACACTCCTTATTTCCTCCCCAAGTCCCTTTCTAAAACACTCCTTTAATTTTGATGGTAGCTTAAAAAACTGTGTGTTTTCAGAAGGAAAGATTTAGGGTACTCCATAACTAAGGCTCATCTCATATTCTCAAGGAAAATAGGGCAGTTTAAAATATTTGCCGAACTTTATGAAAGCTTGTATCCTGTGGAAAAGTTAATAATAGGATGTTCACTTAAAAAAAAAATCTCATCCCTGAGTACAAAGAAATCCATTAGGTAATTCCACCTAGAAAAATTAATGTTCACATGCAGATTCTCTATTATAAAGTACTTGGGTCTCAGAGCTGCGTTTCCTTTGTTGTAAGATTGTGTTTTGATGCATGTGAAAGATTTCATTAAAAAGTAATAAACAAGAGACAGCTTGGCAGAGCACGCTCTAGAGAGCTACATGGATTCTCTCGTCTTTGGTTATGGCTTATAGTTGCAATATAAAGTACTCGGAACATGAAGAATTTCCCTGTGGCAGTTTGCTTAGGACATGAAGATTTAGACTTCACTCTTGGATTAAAGTTAGGCAGAAGTAATGCCTTTATTTTTGGTGATTGCTGTTGTTGCAGTTAATTTAACAGCAGAGAAAAGAAAAACACACAATCTTCAGAAGCCTCACTGATGCACTTCACTTTATGACAGAAATTTTCTCAAGGGGTTGAATGCCTATCATGGTATCTCACACATAATGGTTCATCCATAAATACTTGCTGAGTTGAACTGAAATTGGCTTTTGTAAACCACATCATCTTTTAAATGCTCTGAAATGGGATTCCATTATAAACTTTGAGGATTTCTTCTCCCATTATCAGAAACCAGAGAGGAAAAAAAAAAAGCAATAAAATGTAATCATGTCATGAAATTAATTTCTTATAATAAGATACTGTCTTCACTATATCTCAAGGACTTGCTATGTATTGTGTGAAATTATTGTATCACACTTCAATTTAGTTCTTTCTTATTGCATTTAAGGATGGGACTCAGTCTGAAAAAAATGTTACCACAGTGGAGAACAAACTATTTATTCAATAGTTACCCATGTAGAAAATTATTCCATGCAAGTCTGTGGTGTGAGGAAAAGGGAAAGGAGTTACAAAGCATAAGGGAAGAAATTTCAAAGATGTATAATCTAATTGGGTACATAAGACAAATAATACCTTATTATGATCATGTAATGTGGCAAATGTTTCATAAATTACATAGAAAATATGTATTAAAAAAGGTTTACCTGGACTGATTAGAGAAAAGCATATTAAAAGATTTGACAGTTGAAACTAAGAAGATTTGGCGTTCAGTAGATTGATGGCCATCAGCAATATATTAGTTTAGTGGTTTTGAAATTAGAGCATATGTAAGATTCACCTAGGAATTTACCTGCCAGCATAATTTTTTGGGCTCAATACCCTGAAATCTCCTACCAGAAGAAAGCCCTTAGTAACGCTAGAGATTATGTGTGTGTGTGCTCATGTGCATGCATGTGTGCATGTGTGTGTGTGTATGTGGTGTATCACTTAATATGCATGAGTGGCAATACAGTAAGAGAAATTCTAAGATGCCCAACGTGATGAGTGAAGTTAACACTGGGGCCACTGGTTATCCTAACCGAGGAGCACCTTGGTAGTCCCTGGATGTCCTAGAGTTTTGAGTAAGGAGGGAATTCAGACCACAGACTCCCATAGAAAGCCTTGAAGATAATAACCTCAGTGAAAAGATGACTAGGAAAAAATGCCTTGTGGTAGGAGAGAGTAGGAAAACTTGTTTGTCTTGAACTTGGCTCTAGGTAGGAAAAATATAGTAAACAGTGAGAATTAAAACCACAGCTAGCCCTCCAGCAGGATTAGGAATGAAATTCAACCTGAAAAGTAAACCTAATAAAATTCAAATCTATATGGTCTAAAAATCTGCAAACTAAGAATTTGTGTTAAAGTAGCCTTCTGATTAGAAGTTCTCCGTAGTCCTTACTGTGGTGTGCTGCTCAAATCACCCCGGCAGAACAGAGGTATTTATTGTCCTAGCTGCAAAGTATTGCCTGCTGATGGCTCACAGCTGAATCCTTCATAAGCAAGTGCCTTTGGCTGAAAGGAAGTGCTTCATCTAAGAGGAAGACCACACCCTCAGGGGCAGCATATGCCAAGGTGCAAAGGCCTGGTCCCCCTTCCTCAATTTGAGACATTGCTGAAGTACCAATCCAGCTTTAGAGTTTCCCATGAAAACTGTTGAGATGACATTTCAGTTTAAATCTCCCTCTATCCTCAGCTTCCTTCATTTCCTTACAGATGTTTTGTGTGAGTGCACTCCCTAATAAAGTTACTCCATGTAAGCTTCTCTTTCACAGTCTATTTCCTGGGGGATCTTGGCTGGTGATGTGCCCTGCTGATGAGGAAGCAGACCCAGGCATCTGGGATCACCTCCCCCTTGACTTCCACCCCTGCATTTCAACAAAAGAAAAGGCTGTCCGACTGGCACCTCCTGAATCACCTTCCTGTAAATAGCAAGTTTGGTATTGGGGAAACTCTCTGGAAGACACTGTTTTTACTTAAACAAGATCAAACCCCCACCCCACTCCTCCATTCAGAGACCAGAAACCTTTCACATGTAATTCCTAAAGCTATAAACCCAAAACCCTTTCATATGTGATTTCTAAAACTGTAAACCCAATACTAAAGCTGTAAACCCAAAATCCTTTCACCTGTAATTTCTAAGGCTGTAAACCTGATTCTTTCACATGTAACATCTAGAGTGTAAGCCTATATAAAGGCAGAGCCTCTCTTTGTTGAACGAGCTGGGTCATTTAGACAAATCATCTCCCGGCTCCCAGGGGTAATATTAATCATCTCCTTCCTTCCCTGTTCGGTGTTCAAGAGCTCTGTTTCTTGCAGCTACTCCTGCTACACCCCTAGGATCTTGGAACAAATGCTGGTCATTTCTGGAGGAATCTGACTTAAAACCAGGTCTCAAAGAACTCCCGTAAATAAAGTACAAACAAATAGGAGCTCACTATCAAAAATTATAAAGCACATCAGAAAGTAAGCCAACATGAGCAAAAGCCAGCAGAAAAAACAAAAAGCACAATTAGGCCTGTAGAGCCTACTGATGTTGAAATTGTCAGACAGTGCAGAGGTTGGAAAGTTTTTCTGTAAAGAGCCTCTGGGTAAATATTTAGGCTTATTGGCCATACAATCTGTATTGCTACTGTTATAGGATCCTTGGGGTGTTGCTTCAATAGCTGGAAACCTCTGCGGCCATTGGTGCGTTTGCCTGAGTTTTGCTTTGGCCTGCTGAGCTCCTTCTGCTCTCTCAGCCTGGCAGGCTGTGCTCAGCTCCTGCTACCGGCCTGGATCCCATGCCTGCCAAGGGTGAGACAGACACAGAGCTGCAAGGGGTGTGTGAGGGAATGTGGGGTCCAGCTACTGTACACAGCCAGGCACACTGACTGCTGTGGGCCATGCAGCTGCAGGCACTGGTATGGCCACCAGTTCCCTGCAAGGCTGTGGCTGGACCAGGTATACCATAAGCAGCTTCTACAGCTGACTCCAGGGAACATGGTGTGGTGCCTGGAGGCTTGGGATGCCAGGAACTGCAGAGCCCTAAAGAGGGTATCACAGCCCTGGCTTGGGGAGCTCCTAGGTCTGGGCCCCCTGAAGGGCTGCAGTTCTTCTCTCCTCTCTTTTCACCCACGACGTGGTGGGCAAGGGGCTTGTTTCAGCCTTGTTTGTGTTATAGCTCTTTTAGACCCACCATTTGGTGGGTCCTGAGTTCTTGTCCTGTGTCCAGGAAGAATGAAGTATGCAGACAAATGGAGGGTGAGTAAGATGAAGAGATTTACTCAGCAATAGAATAGCTCAGAGGAGACCTACAGTGGGTAGTTCCTCTCTGTAGCCAAGGTGTCATGAAAAGTGTTCAGCTCTTAGCAGAAAAGGTAGCTCCTCTCTGCTAGGCAGGATGTCCTAATGAGTATTTAGCTCTCAGCAGTGAGGGTAGCTCCTCTCTCCAGTTGGTCATCCCATCTCTTCAGCTCTCAGCAGAGAGGAGACCCTGGGGTGGGTAGCTTCTACCCTGGGGTAGGTAGCTACAGAGAGTAGCTGGTCGTCCCATCATCTCCTTGAGTCTGGCCGAGTCTGGGACTTTTATGGGCCTCAGATGGGAGGAAGTATGTGCCAATTGATTCATGGGCAGCCATGGGTGGGCCTGGAAAAGGCACCACAAGTTCCCACTCTGGTCCATGGGTACAGCAGCCTGGCACCCAGGTTTTAGGCCCTCCTCAGAGTGAAGATAGGCTTCACCAGGGACCTGCCCTCTTCTGCCCAGGAGCCTGTCTGCCTCCTGCTGCCATTCATGGCACCCAGGCTATTTGTGCCAATGGGTGCCTGCAGGCCAGCACTAAGCTGCCCTCAGCACCCCATCGATCTCCCTCAGAGGGGGTCAGGGTGGCAGAGAGCTGGCATGTCAGTGCTGCCTCAAGTATGCACGCACCTGGCCAGGTTTCAACATTGCCTGGGCTCAGCCTCAACTTTACTCCATGATTAGAGCAAGCACTAAAAGCAGGGAGAAGCCACACAACAGGAGCAGTCCTCCAGGAGTACAGAGATGCCTGGGTCTGCACCTGCGGCTTGGGTGACTGTAGCTGTACCTGCGAGAGTGGGGCTCCTGCCTGCTCCTGGATTCCAAGAGCACAGGGGTGCCTGGTTCTCAGCCTCAGCTCTGGTGGCTGTAGTTGTGCCTGAGGAGCTCCTGCCCCACCAAGTTGGAAGGGGTGGCTTCCAGCTTGTCCTGTGGTCCCACTTGTCCCCAGCTCCCATCTGCTCTGTGAAACATGCAGCCCCAGAAGTACCTCCACACTGCATTTTCCCCACAGCACAGTGGTAGTCCCTGGCCAACCACACATGAATGAACCCGACACTCCTGGGGCTGGCCCTGTGAATTCTGGCTGTGCCTTCGGCTGGGAGCGCGTGGACTACTGAGATGTGGCAGGGAGTGAGGCTGAGGCAGCAACAGAGGCTCTGGGCCTGGGAGTGCATCCTGCCTGGCCATGCAAGGGTGGGGTCATGCAGTTGGCTGCCTCGGGGATGCAGGGTCCAGGGGAATCACTGCTGCTCCTCCAGCTCCTCCTGCTGCCAACACTCATGTCTTTCCACTGCAGCCAGCATGATGGCAGCAGCTGCTCTGGACAGCCTGCCGCTGCCACCACTACTACTCAATTCTGCCATTATAGAGTGAACCAAGGTAAAATGAAACAAACAGTTTGGCTGGGTTTCAACAAAACACTGTTTGCAAAAACAGGTTGGATTGGATTTGGTTGGGCTGCCGTGGCCTGTGGGCCATAGCTAACCAACACTCTGAGATGGAGTATAAATACATCTTGTAATATTCTTAGGTAATGAAGGAGGGGATCCAAAATATTACTAATAAGGAACTATAAAATGACCAGACTAAATTTCTAGAATTAAATTATATAACAAGTAAAACTAGAAACTTCTGGGCAACACAGTGAAACCCTGTCTCTACTAAAATACAAAAAATTAGCTGGGTGTAGTGGTGTGCCCCTGTGGTTCCAGCTACTTGGGAGGTTGAGGCAGGAGAATTACTAGAACCCAGGAGGCAGAGGTTGCAGTGAGCTGAGATTTTAGAGACTCTATCTCTAGAAAAAAAGAAAAAACTAGAAACTTGATGGATAGGTTAAATAGCAGATTAGATGTACCCAGACAAGTATTAGTGAACCAGAAAGTATATCTTTAAAAGTTACTGAAAGGGCAGTATGGAGTGTAACAGAGGTATAAGCTAAAAAAGGGCAAAGAGTCATGTAAGCTGAAGAAGCTCTATTCTGTTCCTAATCTGTAAACATCAGGCTCAGCAGCAAAGTGCTCAGCACTTTTCTTTGAAGTCAAGAATAAGAAAAGGATGCTATGACCATCATTTATATTCAACAGAATTCGTGCAAATAAGAACAAAAACTAGCGGAATTGGGCTGGGCGCGGTGCCTCATGCCTGTAATCCCAGAACTTTGGGAGGCTGAAGTGGGCGGATCGTGAAGTCAGAAGTTCAAGACCAGCCTGGCCAACATGGTGAATCCCTGTCTCTACTAAAAATACAAAAATTAGTTGGGCATGGTGACATGTGCCTGTTATCCCAGCTACTTGGGAGGTGGAGGCAGGAAAATTGCTTGAACCGGGATCTGGAAGGTGGAGGTTGCAGTGAGCAGAGATCGCACCACTGCCCTCCATCCTGGGCTACAGAGCAGGACTCTGTCACAAAAAAACAAAACAAAAACAAGAACAAACAAACAAAAAACCTAGTGGAATTGGAAAGAAGAAACAAAACTGCTGGTTTTCATAGATGATACAATTAAACACGTAGCAAACTTAAAAAAAAAATCTAACAGTTATAAAACTAATGAGATAATTTAACATGGCAAACTAATCTATAATTAAAATTTACATCATTTGGATTTATATAAATTAGCAACATACAGAGATTACATATAAATATACAATTATCAAAAATATAAAGTACCTAGAAATTCATATAACAAAAGACATCTATGGAGGAAATTATAAAATTTCATTAAAGGACATTAGGTTGGGCATGGTGGCTCATGCCTGTAATCCTGGTACTTTGAGAGGCAGAGGCAGGCAGATCACCTGAGGTAAGGAGTTTGAGACCAGTCCGGCCAACATGGTGAAACCACAACTGTACTAAAAATATAAGAATTAGCTGGGCATGGTGGCAGGTACCTGTAATCTCAGCCACTTGGGAGGCTGAGGCAGGAGAATCATTTGAACCCAGGAGGCAGAGGTTGCAGTGAGCTGCGATCATGCCACTGTACTCCAGCCTGGGCAACAGAGTGAGATTCCTTCTCAAAAAAAAATTTTTTTTTTTTATTAAAAGACATTAAAGGGGGTTGTAAACAGAGATACAGCATATTCACATATTAGAAGACAATATTGTAAAGATGTCAGTTTTCCTCAAATTTATAGATTCTATGCAATTCTAAACAAAATTTCAACTTTTTTTGGTGGAATTGGACAAGCTGAATCTAAGCTATAACAGAAAAACAAAGAATCAGAAATAGGCAAGGCACTTGTGAAAAAGAAGGTGAGCAATTCTTTTCCTACCAACTATTAAGACTTAGTATAAAATTATAGTAATCGGGACTGTGGAACTGGCATGAGTTCCAATATATCAGAAGCAGATCCTCATTAATGGAGAAACATGATCCATGACAGAGGTAGTATGGCAGATCCGCAGGAAAAGGATGAACTCTTACGTAAATAGAACTGGAACAACTAGTTATCCATGTGGGAAAAAAGTTAACGTGGACCTTTATAAGACACACAGGCACACAACCGGCCCCCCACCCACCCCAAATCAAGATGGATTGAGAATTCGACTGAAAGGCAAAACCTTAAGGGATGAAGAAGAAGACATAAATTATCTTTATGACTCTGGGATAGGATAGTATTTATAAAACAAGATGGAAAAATCATAGATTAATTCAATTATGTTAAAATTAGAAACTTTTCATGAAAATATTTCATAAAGTGAAAAAGCAAGCTGTAGAGAGGAAATATTTAAAATATATAAGCAGATTAGTATCAATATGAAAAAGATGTATTACCTATAAAAATGTGCAAAATGTATCAACATAAAAGGAAGCAGATGAACAAAAATATGAATAGATGCACATCGTCCTTAATAAGCAGAGAGATGCAAATTAAAACCACAGGGAGACATTATTTCACAACTACCAGTTTCTCAGTGAAATTTCCATAGCACTAAGAGGTAGCAATGGAAACTCACATCTTACTCAATAGACTATAAACTATTGTAGCACTTTGGAAGAAAACAATTTGGTGTTAACTGCTAAAACTTCAACATGTTCATACCTAACGTCTGCACAATTCCACTCTTGAAAATGCTCATATACATGGGTCCCAAGAGAGTCATACAGGAATAGTAGCTTTATGTCATAATCACAAAACTAAATTAGAAACAATCCAAACTTCTAATAACAGTAGAAAATAAATTGTAGCTCTCCAAAAAATGGAATACTATATAGCAGTGAAAATAGATAAACCACAGATATCAGATATCAACAAAGATGAATCTTGCAACCATCTTACTGATGATTAAAGCTAGTCACAGAGGAATACATAATGTATAATTATATATTTACATATTTCAGAAGTGACTATAAGATTTTAGAGATACAAGTATACATGGTAATTTTTTTTTAAATCAACTGAACAATAAAAGCAAGACTAGAGGTAACCTCAGGAGGAAGGGGAAAGGGAGAGAGATGTGATTAAGAAGGAAGTACACATGGGAGGATTCAAATACATTGGCAATGTTTCACATTTTTAGCTGAGTGGTGGACATATAGGTGTTTGTTGTATAATTGTTAAAAATTTGCACATATATATTTATATGTACTTATTTACATATGATATTTCATCAAAGAGAAAGACTGACCTGGTACTGGTAGAAAATGTAGATTTTTAGGCCCCATCCCATGAATTTGGATTCAATAGGTCTGATAAGCATTCCCAGTAATTCTGAGGTAGGGATGTCTATAGATCACACAGAAATAGACACTGGCTTTTATTATAGCAAGGTGAGTTTACTACACTGAAAGAATTAACGCTTATCATGAGAAAGAAAATGAGAGTTGGTTGAGCAACGGAGGAAAAGAGGCATCTTCCACTCTTCATATCACAATGCAGATTGAGAGGGTTGGGTACCTTAAAGACCACATGGGTGCCATTGTAAACTCATTTCATTGTGGCCATCTTGGCTTGCAGGCATGCCCTGGGTAAAATGGCAGGGTGTGTGCGAGCTTGCACAACCCCCAAAGCACGGTAACTCTAACATGTGAAGTCCTGGGTTCTATGTGAATAGAGGCAAATGCCAGACTTTTTGCACAGGCAGAGCTCTTACAGGTGTGTTCTTGCTGCTGGATATATCCATACATTCAGGTCTATGCACCAGAACTTGAAAAGAGATTGCAGACTGTATGGACTTTTAGGTTTTTGGAGTAGTATTTTCCCAGACTGATGAGCAGGGAAGAAGGAGACAGCGTTTGGTTGGCTTGCATGTGTCAGGAGCGATACCACATGGCCTTAACAGCAACATTGGCCAAAAGGAACTGGGCTTTTTGGCCCAGCTGTCTTTAAACTGTGGTACTCACACCCCTTGGGGTATGTGGAGACTTTCCAGGGGGAATAATGAAACTGATCTTTTCAAGGCAGTGAATTTCCAGTTCTTTAGCATTCATATGTACTCTTGCCTAAAAGACACCTGTCTCAGAAGGCACCTATAGGGGAGGTTTTGTAACTCTACTTCTACCACCGTGCCCCCATCCTTCACATTACACCCCTACTACCTTTCAGAATAGGCAAAACTTTCCTCTATTCTATATATTACTGTAGTGACTTGCTCTCAGGGTGAAATATTCTTAGTGGAATAAAAAAAAGCGATAATTAAATGAGGCACTGCAAGCCTGAGGTAGGAGTTCATGTCTTTCTCCATTATCACATCATATTGTTTCATATATCACATCAGATCATAGGGTAAGTATGGTATTAAAAATAGGATGGGAAAGTCTATATTCAAATATATCATGTTGAGAGGAGTGGGACTTGACAATTTATATCTAACAACCTCCCTTTTTCTGTCACCTATTAACAACAAAATGCCTTGCTCCTGAAGGTGAGTCCCCTAAGAGTGAATGAGAGAATTGGTAAAAGATATTGAAGATCACAGCACGAATTTTGTTCAAGCAACAACCCCAGGACGGAGCTTTGTATCTTATCTACCGGCATATCCTAGAATTCAATTTAAGAAGGAAAAGGGTTGTGAAAGGGCGGTGTATTAAACAGAAAAGTATAAATTGAAAGATGAAGGCCAATTTTTGTGACAGAAAGTAAGTCTGACTGGGCTGATTAGTATAATAAAGAAGTTTATTGTTGCCAATTAAACAATATAACACACAGTTTGCTAAATAAGCTATATTTGCAGCTTCAAGGTTTAGAGAAAAATTATTTTTTAAAGCACATAATATCTTTTTGTCAAATATTATGTTGGAACAAATATAATGATGTCAACAATATTTTAATTTTCCCAAGTCTTCTGATCTTATCAAGTTAAACAAAAATGGATGATGGATACATTATTTTCCAGATTTCTTCTTGGGGGCCATGAGTAGAGAAGCTGGGAAACCACTTTCTTAGCTATCTGTACTGGTTACCGGTTCTTTCTTTGAGAAGATGGTAACTCCTCATGTTACCCAGTGTGATGCCTACATGACCTACATGAATTTCTGCCCTGTCTTTACTCTGCTTATCTTTAGGAGAGAAAATGCCTGAGATAAAAATTTCTCTCTCCTGACCAAAATGGCTAAGACTGGTGGGATCCAAGATGGCAGCTCACTTCATCACTGCAGAACCTCTAACTTCATCATAGTCTGATCTCCATGCTATGTAACACTTCGAACAGTACCATGACAGTTGACAATCACCACGACAATGACTGGAAGAAACCATAAAAGGACAAAAAGGAAGGCAGTACTCCAGTTTCTAGGAGTTCTCTGTCAACTCTCTTCTGACAGGAAGATTCCTCCCCTTCCTTTTAAAGCTCAACCCCTTCATTAAAGATGCCCTGTATCTGCGGCTTCCTGGCTCTCATGGGCTGAGAAGTTGATTTTTGAACCAAGCTTCTGCTTCTCAATCCTATGACCATTGAATAAAGCTTGCATTGATAGACATTCACTTTTGGTTTTGCGTATTGGCTTCACAGGATCAAACAGGGAAATATCCCATTTTTGGTGGGGGACTGACTTTATTGGTAACACTCCAACTGAGCTAACCTCTCTGAAGGTGCTGTGGAGTTGTCAAGGAGAAGATCTTAGGGGAGAAAAAAGGCATTACTGTTAAAGGTGAGAGAAAATCTATTGGGTGAAGCAAGAGGTTTGTGCATTTAATGAATATCTATTACTAGTTTTTTTCTAGGTGCTGGAGATAAAGCAATGAATAAAGTAGGACATTTTCTGTTGTCTTCTAGCTTATGTGTTAGAGGGGAAGACAGAAAATGAATAACAATTGTAACAACATCATTTTAGATAGTGATGAGGGAAATAAGAGGTAATTTGATCATAACTGGAGTGGGGCAGATGTGCTAATTCAAATTGGGGGGGCCATGGAAGGATCCTATGAATCAACTTTTGAATTAAAACATGGATGGTGAGGAGCCTACAGGGGAAGATTTGAGGGAAGAGAGCTCCAGGCAAAGGAAACACACGTGCAAAGGCCCTGAGATGGAACAGGCGTGGCTGTTTGAGGACAGGAAGGCAGTCCGTGCGTCTGCAGCTGAGGCTGGAAAGAGGCAGTGTTAGGGAGGGAGGCAGCCCTATAGGAAGTTTGGATTTTATGCTTAATACAGTAAAAGCTCTTAGAGGCTTTACATCAGAATGGTATCTAATTTATAGTTTTAAGCTCACTCTGGCTGCTGTGTGGAAAATGGAAAGGGAAGAGAAAGGGGAGAGTAGGATGACCAGTTAGGAGACAATTGACACAGCCTAGGAGGAAAATAGCTTATCTAAAGAAGTAAAAGAAGAGGCAAGATCTAGGATCTATCAGAGGGAGAGCCAACAGGATCTACTGCTGAATTTACATGACCACAGGAGAGGGAGGGAAAGAGGAGTTACACAGGATGGATATGTTTGGCCATTAAATGAAGTTGAGAACATTGGAGCCAGGTTTGACAGCAAATATCAAGCTCCTTTTCTGTTTTGAGTATGTTAGGTTTGAAATGTTATTAGACATTGATAGAATAATCTTTGTGTGTGTGTGTTTTTTTAAAATTGAGACAGGGCCTCACTATGTCACCTAGGCTGGCCTTGAACTCCTGAGTTCAAGCAATTCTCCTACCTCAGCCTCCCAAGTAGTGGGATTACAGGTGCATAACACCATACCTGGATTTGACAGGATAATCTTGGATATGTGAATCTGAGGTGTTGTGGCTCAGAAACCAGTGCCACAAAATATGATGCTTTGATATGCTGAACTGAAGAAGCAGCCTCAAGGTCTCTCTGACCTTCCCTAACTCCTGTCTGTCAATCATCTCCCAAAGAATGTAATGAAATTATTCTCTGAAGTTCCCTTATCTGCCTAAAGTTTAGATGCACCAAAGAAGAAAACAATTACCTCTGGTTCTTTCCTTGAGTTTCCATTAATTGACCTTACATTACAGGATGAAAGACTCAAGTCTGTCAACATACCTGGACAGACTTTTGTCACAAACCACTGTCTGCTCTATAGGCCCAATAGAGTATGTTCCAGATCATTATATGTTCCTCAAGCCCACTGAATACCCCTAAAAACCATATACTGCCCTCCTAAAATCATCTACACCTCCCTATCTCCCCTTTCCCTAAGAAGTTGGGTATAGAAGTATCTGTACCCCTTTGGGATACTGGGTATCACTCTATGATTTTCTCCTGTGCATCCTAATAATTTTGTATGCTTTTTCACCCATTAATCTGCCTTTTGTCAGCTGATTTTTTTTTAAGAGAACTTTCAGAGGACAAAAGGGAAGTTCCTTTGGCCCCTACAGGGGCTTAAGAGGAAGTTAGGGCTAGAGATATAAATTGAGGAGTCATTAACATATAATTAGTATTTAAAACCATGATACTCATTTCACTTTTATACTCTGCCTATGCACTGCGTAGACTGTTTAGAGAATAGGTGAAAGATCAGTAATAGTATCTGAATTTTCTAAATTAGAATAGGATTTTTTTCCCTAGACCTTCTCTTTTCTTAGTTATTCCTTCATTATGTGTATAAAATTAGGATTTATATTTTCAGTCAAAATCCTTTGAGGAATGAGAGAGTGGGGTAGAGAACAGCACTACTAAGCCTTTAAGCCCACTGCAGAAGGCTGTGCTGGTATCACACTGACCAGCTCCAGACTTACTGAGCTCCAAATTCAAGTCGTGAGCAAGTGGAGCATAAGTCAATCTGGAACCCTCACTGCAAGGGAGCTTGGGTTTTGGTAGCTTCTGCTGCCCAGAAAGGCCCAGAAGGAGGAGGTTGGAATAGATTCTAAATAAG
>PVKP010008377.1:0-72875 GCA_004027715.1 Plecturocebus donacophilus
TGGAAATAGACATTCCATTCGACCCAGCAATCCCATTATTGGGTATATATCCAAAGGATTATAAATCATTCTACTATAAGGACACATGCACACGAATGTTCATTGCAGCACAGTTTACAATAGCAAAGACCTGGAACCAACCCAAATGCCCATCAATGATAGACTGGACAGGGAAAATGTGGCACATATACACCATGGATGTCACCTTTTTATATAAGATGTCAACATTAGGGGAAATTGGATGAAAGGTTTCATGGGAACTCTGTACTATCTTTGTAACAGTTCTGTAAATCTAAAATTACCCCTTGAAGTTTATAAGGGAATACACACACACACACACACACACACACACACACACACACACACACACCTCAACTACACTAAGTAGAAATAATTGTATAATATTTCATATATAATGACCCTATTTATGTGAAACCATTCAAAGCTGCTATAGAGTCCATCAGTTCCTATGTATGTAAATACCTTAAAAACACATACAACGTGGTATCATTCATTACAGCTGAGAACAGAGGTAGGCATGGGACTTTGCAGGGGAACAGAAGGGAATATTGGCTTTGTGTATATTGTGTCACATCTGTAAAATGTATACAGTGAGAATGCCCTTAAAATCAGGTCAGGGAGTCACTACCTGCTCCAGGCCTCAGTACTACCTGCCCCTGCCGAGATGCAGAAGACACTGGTCCCAGCTGTGCAATGCCACCCCTACAGCCAGTCAGGCAGTCTCTTTACCCAGGTATGCAGCAGGACGCCTGCGTGCTATTTGCATGCCCTTCCAGAGTGTTGTTCTTTCTCACCCTTAGCTATTTTTTTCCATTCCAACTCAGAGGACAAGAAAAAAAATCCCATTGTGGAAAGAGGTGTTGAATGACAAAGAATAATAGGAAAGGCTCGCTAATTGTGAAGCCCTGCTATGGAGTATATAATGGGCCTTAACAGCTGCTGCAACTCGTGGCAAGGTTTGCTTTGGCCAGAGGAGTGCACTGGATTTCTTATATTTCATCACATTACACAACAACAAAGGGGCTGCAGGCTCAGCTGCTGCAGCTGTACAGTTTCCAGGAGTTTAGCACAGCGTAATAAAGGTGGTCTGCAAACATACTTGGTTTGCATGGGATGATTGTGAAGCGTGGCTGAGTGTATCCTTGGGTTACAATCATTGCATACCTCCCATCCCCCAGTTTATGAGGCTGGAATATCTTGGGGTCCCTGTGAAAACACAGCTAGGCACCAAGAAGCCAGAGAGGTCGTGGGTAATTTGGGGGGCTGGAGCTTCCTCCTGGCTCGAAACTGAGCCAAGACACCTACTCTTCCCCTGAAGAGTGACTCTCCCCACTCCACTTTCATGGTTTCCTCTCCAGTGTTCCTCCAAGCCATGGGGTGCCTATGACACATGTAGAGATGTTGGTCTAGTGCCTTTAAGAAAAACCAACTCTGCTTTCTGAGGTCTTAAAAACAGGTTTTTAAAAGAGTTCCTGTTAGTGTTACATGTTTAAAATAGGTCTCGGAAGAAGGTGGCAAACAGACCCAGCCTATTTTTAGCAGAGGGCTCCAAATGGTAGCGGTGGAAACCAGCATCAGTGATACTGAACAGGAATGGTGCTGAAATCTACCCAAAGCAATGGTCTTCAAACTTGGGTATCCTCAGAATCACCTGGGGAGGGGGACTGTTAAAGCTCAGATTGCCAGCAATTCTCCCCCTACCCTGATTTCTGATTCCAGAGGCTTGGGTGAAGCCTGGGAATTTGCATTTTTAGTGAGTTCCCAGTGGTGCCGATACTGTTCCAATGAATCACATCTTGAGACCACTTATTCTAGAGAAAGCAGGGTCCCTGCTGGAACAGAAGCCCCTCACTGCCCTGTGCTGGTGGTCCCATAGGGCTTGTCAGTCTGGGAACACCATCCTTGGCTGTGGGTGCTCCTTCAAAGTAGACACAGATCTGGGGAGCAGGAGGCAGGTTCAGCAGCCACACCCTTAAGAACACAAAAAGTTGAAGAGATAGAGAAGAGAGCCAGAGGTGTGGAGTGCTAAGCAGGGGTCCTCACAACGGGGAATGGCTTCTTTCCTAAGGAATAAGTCATTTCAGTTCATCAGCGAGTGCCAACTCAGCTAGGTCTTCCTCTAAGACCTTGTTTCTCTACCATCAAGTGGCTCAAGCTCTCTGAGAAGGCAAGAAAGTGCTTGAGATCCACCCTTGCCAGCAGAAGGGAAAGTTGCCGTGGGATCAATTCTGGGTCTAGAATGCAGCTTTCTGTGCTGAGTGGCAGGCAGAGAAATAGGAGGGTGGTGGTGGTGTTTGGTACCAAGAGGTACATTCCCCCACCCACTCCTTGTTTCTTCTAGAAGGTCTGGGTGCTGTGTTCCCAACTTTTTCTGAGCAGAGAAGGGTTAAGAAAAGATAATAAAGAGCCCAAAGACTTCCCCTGGCAGGTCCTCACCGGCTGGGCCTGTGTCTGGCTGACATATGGGTCAGAGAAGCCCCTTCTTGGGAAGCATGATTGCTTCATAGCTTTCGCGGAATTCCCATGTTCATTTCTCATGACAATGTATTCTGCATTAGTAAGTTCTTCAGAAAGGACCTCTTCCTTAGGAGAACCAGAGGAAGAAGGAGTTTCAATTCACCTTTGGGCAGAGGTGGTAAGGCAAAGAGGGGTGAAACAATAATGATGGACTTGACGGAGAAGAGCCGAGTGTGCTCGGTGACCCCTTCCCACACAGAGAACTGTTTCCAGAGCACTGCTCTTCTGGGAGGCCTGTGAATTCTGTTATTAAAAGGGGAACTTAGGCTAGGCATGATGGCTCACACTTGTAATCCCAGCACTCTGGGAGGCTGAGGCAGGTGGATCACCTGAGGTCAGGAGTTTGAGACCATCATGGCCAATATGGGGAAACCCCGTCTCTACTAAAAATATAAAAATTAGTCAAGTGTGCTGGCGCATGCCTGTAGTTCCAGCTACTTGGGAGGCTGAGGCCCGGGAGTCACTTGAACCTGGGAGATGGAGGTTGCAGTGAGACAAAATTACGTCACTGCACTCCAGCCTGGGTGACAGAGTGAGATTCCGTCTCAAAAAATAAAAATGAAAAAGGAAACCACCTGTTCCCTCAGAAAAGGACAGAGATACCAGTCTTACCCATTAACAACAGTGTAATTTTGTTGTGAGGATTACTATTAATATTGGAATTATTGGCTATGATTAACTGAGCAGCGTCTGTGTGCCAGGATGTGTACTTTATAGATGCCATCTCATTAAACCCTCAGCAGTTCTGGGAAGTAAGTGGTGCACTTTGAAGATGAGGCGATAGACCATGTTCATGGTCACACAGCAGATCACTGGGAAAGCTAGGATTGCAACATACATCTGTCTAGTCAGTGGAGTTCATTCTTGCTATTTGCCGGGTACTGGGATCTAGTGGTTAAGTGGTTAGCCCAGTAAGCTGTGGCTCTTGACTTCATGGGGCTTCTGGGCAGCTGGTAGGGGGTCAGCGGAAAAATGCCAGTTGGATTAAATCAAGTCAAGCAGTGACTGAAAATTCTTTTCATCAGAAGGTATCACATACCTTATTTTTAATCTTCCTTTATATCCAATTTTCAGTTACTCTTAAAATACAAATAGATGTAACTGGCATTTAGTCAACACTCAATGTGTTTTTATAAAGAACTTTTTTAATCGAGAAAAAAAACTGTAATGCCATATGGAACTATGCCTTGCTGTGCAGTGATCGTGCCCAATGAACCCAGGCATGAATTTCATGCTGCCTTAGGCACCAGTGACACCTGGTATCAGGCGTCGGAATTGCAGGCTCGCCTCTTGGCGGGGACCCGTTTACACTAGGATAAGGCAGGTTTCCTGTCCTAGCCACCTAACCCTCCAGGCGCTGTTGAGTATGTTTCAGTAGGGCCTGGTCATCTGTAATTTGGTGATAGCTGGATTTGTACAGCTTTCTTTTATCTGTATGTCCTGAAAGACTATTGTGTTCATGACCTTTAAATTGCTTTGTTATAATCAAATTAACGATTGAAGGTTCTGATGATAAAGTGACAGAGATGAATACTTGAGGGTAAACTCTAGAATCCACTTACACCAATACGAATTCTCTTTAGCTGCACATCCTCATAAAAAGACCACCCATACTTTGACCCCTAACTACGTCTCAGCCTAATCATCTACATGCTTAAACATATGCCAGTAACCCATGATTTCTGAAACTGCCCAGGCTTTTCCTTGTCTGCCTACTGCCTTTGTCTGTGCTGTTCCTTCTGCCTGGAACTACTCCCCTCCACCTTGCCCTCCCCATTTTATTCTTTAAATGTGAAATCAAGGCCGGCAATTTGTAGGAAAATTCCATAAAGTAAATTCAGAAACGACGGTGTTGTATGCTGTATTGCAGTGTCTCTAGAGAAATGGAAGATGTGGTTTTGAACCCATTTTCATCTCTTTAATACCTTTGGCCATGGCCAGCTTGCTTAATCATTCTATCTCAGTGGTTTTGTCCATTAAGTGGAAATAATAATGTTCTCTGCCCCTAGCATTGGAAAAAAAAATATATATATGCCCCTAAATTGATGTTTTTATATATATATATATATATATATATACATAGCATATATATTATATATATTTAATACATAGGAGTTTAATATGTATAATATTTAGGGGTTTCATATACATAAAACCCCTAAATAGAGGTGTATATATAGATAGATAGATACATATATATTTAATATATATTAAACCCCTATATATTAAATACATATACATACATAAAATATATAAATATATAATAATATATAAATATATAATATATGAAATATATATAATATAAATATATAAACCCCTATATATTAAATATATACATATATAAAATATTATAAATATATATATAAACGATTTAATATATAGAATTTTAATATATGTATTGTTCAGGGGTTATACACATATTATATATATATATATATATATATATATATATATATATATAAAACCCCTACATAGGTATATTTGTGTATGTGTGTGTGTATGTGTGTGTGTGTGTATGTACATATATGTATAAACCTTTTCTGATGGAACAAAGTGCTTCCTCTGCCCCATGCTTAGTACCTAGTAGAAGTGACAAGACAGGTGACACTGTGGATTATTGGCTATATGTAAATACCTAGAATTTGGATCAATGCCCAGCAGATGGTTTCCATTACTCCTTTTGCTTTGCTTGCAGATAAATTTTTTTAAACATGTTTTATGGAGTTAAAAATAATATTAATGTCCAATTTTGACGGAACTGGCATTGTCTTCCTTGATCCGTCGCTATATATCACCCAAGTGCTCATAAGCTTCCTCAGCTGATAGCTGCAAAGACACGGATATTAGGATGAAAGGTGTTAGACGATGATGCTATTTCTGGCGACGTTACTTTAGTCAAATCTGGGTTCACCAGGTACCTTCATGCTGCCACCTGTGATTGGTGAATTGGTCACAGAAGTATGTTTGCAATGTGCTTTCTGTGTTCTTTGCAGACGGTTTTAAACGTTGCTCTGTTTCTCTGACCAGGTAGTCGATAGTGACAGACCAGAAAGGTCCAAGTTCCGGCTCACTGGAAAGGGAGTGGATCAAGAGCCTAAAGGAATTTTCAGAATCAACGAGAACACAGGGAGCGTCTCTGTGACACGGACCTTGGACAGAGAAGTAATCGCTATTTATCAAGTGAGTACCCCTCCCATGCCCACGCTGGGTGCAGAAATGTGGCTTTCAAAGATTGTTTTCTTCCCACTGAGCTCATTATTTCTGTGCCTCATCAAACTGGGGACTGCATGGCTTTAGGGTGTTTCTGTGGGAGCTGAAGTGGATGGAGTTGAACCCTGACAGGGTAACAGTGAGGGGTCTCTATCTCATCAATAGAGCCCTCCAGGCCTGCATCAGACTTTGGGTACCAGAGACCAAGAAGGGAGACCCCGGGGACATCTCAGAGGATGTCAGAACCCTTAGGGCAACTTTGGCTTCCCAGAGACCAGCTTGATCTAGAGCTGGAAGAGGTATAAACCCCAAGACCTGATATAATTAGCAAGGCATAGTTCGTAGGGTGGAAACAATTGCTAAATACTCAGCAATAAGGAGTAGTTAAATAATGGCAGATTTTGCAAGGCAGTTTTCTATAGCCATTTAAAATGCTTTTGAAGAAGTTGGGAAAGATTCAAGATATTGAATGAAAACAACATATAGACACTTATCCTCGTTTCCAGTGGCGTATTTACGCATATCGTGACGTGTGTATGTTTAAGAAAACTGATAAAGGAAAATCGTTGCATTAATGGTTGTATTTGGAAGTGACTGATTTCTTTGGTTTTCTTACCTGCTTGCATGTATTATTGTGAGTTTGCAGTGAGAAGAGACTCTAAGGGCGTTGGAAGCATAAAGTGCTGGGCACACTGAGAGCTGTAGCATGATGGGAGGTGGTGCAGCCCCCACCCTCCAGCAGAACCCTTGCTGGTCAATGTGCTCAAAAGTCTGGGGTCCTGGGAGGATGCAGGTGCCTTCCAGACTTCCATCTCAGAAGCCTTGCCAAAGGCTTTTCTGAGCATCTGCTGGGAGGGAAATCACCTGTCAGTGAGAACTGAAAAGTGAGCCATGTGTCCCAGCTTATACCCAAGGGGGAATCAGGAAGTTGTATAAATTGAATGTTGGTGCCCTCAGAAATACTCAGTTCCATCTGGCCTTGACGGTAACCAGAGGTGACTTGGCTGCTATTGGTGTCCAACTGCCGTAGGAACAACCAGCACCAGATCGTGGGTAGCTGCCCTCTTCTCTTTCCATGCCCATCATGGGAGTCTCCAAGAAAGTTCAGGCACAAAGAATTAAGGAAAGATACAATAAATTTCATAACTTCTTAGAACAGTGATGAAGAGCTCTCGGGCCTGATATGATTTAGGGCTGTGACCCCACCCCATTCTCATCCTGAATTGTTACTCTGACAGTTCCCACTTGTCGTGGGAAGGACCCAGTGGGGGGTAATTGAATCATGGGGGTGTGTCTTCCCCGTGCTGTTCTTGTGATAGTGAATAAGTCTCTCGAGATCAGATGGTTTTACAAATGGGAGTTCCCCTGCACATGCTCTTTTGCCCAACACGTAAGAAGTGCCTTTGTTCTTCCTTCATCTTCTACCATGATTGTGAGACCTCCCCAGTCATGTGGAACTGTGAATTCATTGAACTTCTGTCCTTTATAAATGACCCAGTCCCAGTATATCTTTATTAGCAACATGAAAACAGACTAATACAGGATCTGAGATCTGCCATTCAGATCTCAGCACTGCTGCATACTGAGCTGTGGGAACTTGAGAAACCCTCTTACGCTGCCTGATGTTGGGATTCTTGTCTATAAAGAATGAATAGAGTTAACACTTCTAGGGATTATAAAAAATGAAATTAATTTTTTCCAACTAGTAATTGCTAAACAGCTAATAACATAGGGCTTGGGCTGCAGCTTGGAGCTTCTCATACTTACAGTAGTTAAAAGCATGGATTCTGCACACAGCCAGACTGGCTGCATTTAAATCATGGCTATCATGTACTAAGTGTGGGAACTTGCCAAGGTGTCTGCCTTGACTTCCTAACCTGGAAAATGGGGAAAATAATAATGATGATCTCATGGGATTTCATAAGGATTAAATGAGCTACTTCAAGTCAAACATTTAGAAAATGCCAGAAACATAGTAAGCACTGTATAATCTTCCTACACGAGTGACAGTAATCAATGATGTTAAAGGTGAAGGAAGGTAAATAAAAACTCAAAGGACTCTCAATTACAGCCCAATCTCTCATCTGCAGTATGAGCTTTCCTTGAATAATCTTGAATTTTTACTGTAGTTTCATAGTCTACTTTATGGTATATTGATTGAGCAATTTATTCATTTTACATATATTTAATTGAATATCGGTAGGTTGAGGGACACTCTTCAGGGTGGTAGGGGGATACAGCAGAAAAAAGGCACACTTGGTTCTCTGCTTTCATGTATCTTTCATTCTAGTTCTTTGTTTCAAAATATACTGGCTTGAATTCCTCTCTGTTATGTGTAGGTGACGGCCAGGAAGTTGTACATTGTTGGTAACATGGCTCGGTTCACCCTGGCACAGGGTTATGTACCCTCATTGGAAAGGCTGCCGGTACTTGGTAGGAATGCAGTTTCTTACACAAGTACTAGGGCTACAACTGGCAGACTGGGGCTCAGCCCTGAGCAGTGCTCTCTTCAGTGGGCTCATGAGGGCCGGTTTTCTGATGCCATTTCCCTGCATGTCCCAGGCCCTTCAGTTCAGTCATTGTCCTGTTTTCATCATACCCTGGCTGAAGCTTATTCCTCAAAGAAGCAAGTTTGAGGAAGCCCTGATCACTCTGTGTTTGGTTCTCTTATTTTTAGACAATGAGAACTGGGTTACTCTCATGTTGGTCTACTTTGGGCACAGGAATGTTGCAGTGTCAGTTCAAGTGCCTGTTTAAGAATAAGTTACTATTTTAGCTGCACACTTAGATCCACGGTATTCATGGTAGTCAACGTGGTTGGTAGCAAATACGGTTCTTCAAAGAGCAGAATCCTAGGTCTCCAAATCCCCATTTTAGTTTCTAGTCTTGCAAGTGTAAAAAGGAGAGAGCCTGTGGGTGAATGTGTTTCTCATCGTTGCTCCAGCGTTTCTGTTGTTTAACGTTAAATGCTACTCACATGGAAGTACATGTTAATGTGTTAACGTTTTCCAAATCCAGCAAGAAACACTTTGGTCTAAGCCTCGGGGATTTGTATGATAAGAAATAATCTGGAATACATTTGTCCTTGGGCCCCTGAAAGTACAGCCTCACTGAAGCTCCTGTTTATTGAACACTGCATGGCAGGTATTGTGCTAAACACTTTGTATACATTCTCTCATTTAATCCATTTCACACAAGAGACTTAAGAAGTAAGTGTTAACACCATTTTACAGATAAGCAAATAACTGTTAAACAACTTTTTCAAGGTCTCACAGCTGGCCTGTATTGGATGTGAAATCCGTATCTGTTTTTTTTTTTTTTTTTTCAGCTCCAAAGCCCTGTATTTTCAATCACTAAGAAATACTCTTCCTATTTTATCCCTAACTAGAGTTTAGATCTAATCTGCAATTTCCTTAGCTCCTTTCCTAGGAACTCTGCTTACTGGGGCTGGGAAGGGAGTTCGACTGGCTGGGTGATCTATTACTTTTTAAAAACCATCCCTTGCCATTACGCACTGCCACCTTATCACTCCTCCCTGCCCCATCTCCTAGAAGAGCTTCCCATGCTTCTGACCCAAAGTAGCACCTGGCAAAATAATTTATCTCTTGCAGTATTGGAAGCTGACATATTAATGCAAAGCCTCCTGAAATATTACTCATTATTATGCATTTTGCCAGCATTTGAGTGATTTGTGAACTCTTCATTGGAATAAAGTACTGTAAATGATTCATGAATGACCAAGTTTATGAAATTCTATAAAAATATTAGCAGGTGGTAATGATTCCCTCACACCGCGAATATGATCTACTGACCGCAGATTTGCCAATATGGGATGACAGGAGTTGCGTGGGAGACAGTCTGTTAGGCAGGTGGGGTGGGGGGAGGATGGGGGTTTGGGATGGGCTCTGCAGGAGGTGCAAGGCAAAATAGGCAGCAGGATCAGGACCATGGTGGCAAGCAGGTATCTTTGGCAGGAGACCTTCACACTGATCTGTTGTCCAGTGGGAGATGCTCAGATAACTGGTGGTGTCAGAGCTGGGTGAGAGAAGAGAGGAACATGTGGAAGAAAAGGCAGAGCTATCATTTACTGAGCATTTATTAAGTGCCCCAAAATTCCCTAGCTTCCTGACATACACAGACCCATAACAATGATTATCTTGTCTTCCCTGGTGAGTAGGATGAGGGCTAAACAGGTTCCTAAGATGCATTTTTTTTCTTTTAATGTTGGGGTGAACATGTCTTGAACATTTACAATGTGCCAAGCCTCCATGCCAAGTACTTAAATGATGGTCTCATCTCATCTTCATAAAGATACCTTGATACATCTATCACACTCGATTTTAGAACAGGGAACTGGAACCACCTGTGTTTCTGGGCGCAGAACACGGACAGGGCCTCACTGTCACCTTCTGCGTATTTTCTCACATTTTACACTATATAACTTGCTCTTTTTGGAGCCAATTTCTTGGTCAAGTTTTGAATTTGTGGTCAAGAATGTTGTCATAAAATTGAAATACAACTGGCAGTCAGAGGTATGTTCTCTCATATGTTTTCTTTCATTAAGTGGCTCTGCCCCAATTCTAACCCATCTGTACCTTCATGACAACTTGGCAGAAGATGCTTCAAAGTGAAAAATGCTGCCGTCTTGTGGAAATAGGTGTATCATAACCTTAGTGCTTATAAGATGATTGGGAGACATACACGTACCCGTATTCAAGAGTTACATAAGTGATTAACCTGGTTATAATAAAATCTTTGTTATGAACAAATGATGCACACATTATTGTACTACCTCTGATTTGATTTGTACTGGGAATGCACCCTAGCCCTCACTCACAAGGACATGCTACCTAAGTCTTCTTTGTCGCCCACTCTGGTCTCCCCCATGGCTTCCTTTCTTTGCCAGGGTTCCTGGTGGCAATCAACAAAATCACCTCCAAGTAGTTTACAAGCAAAGAGACTTATTAAAGAGTACAGGTAGCCAGTAGGATTGCCAAAAGTGCCAAGTAACCTAGCTTACCAGGCCAGATAATGTGGCTCTACAGGAAATACGCAGTCGTATATGTTACTATTCCAGGGAAAGGTTTTTCAACAGTGGCACTATTGAAATTTGAGTCTGGGCAATTCTTTGTTATGGGGGACTGTCCTGTGAAGTGTAGGATGCTTAGCAGCTCCAGTGGCTCCTAACAACTAGATGCCAGTAGCACCCCCCCACCCCACCTAATCTTGACAATCAGAAATGTCTTCAGATAACGCCAATTGTCCTATGAGGGGCAAAAGTGCTTCCATTTGAGAACTACTGTTACGGAGAAGTGTCATAGTCCAATTTGTACTGCTATGACAAAATATCTGAGCCTGGATGTTTATAAAGAGCAGAAACTTACTGATTCTTACTTTCAGAGGCTGGAAAATCCTAATGGACACCAGCAGGTTTGGTGTCTTGAAAGACCATTCTCTTCTTCCAAGATGGTGCCTTGCACCCTGCTCCCTCCAGAGGAGAGGAAGGCTGAATTCTCACATGGCAGAAAGTGGAAGGGCCAAAAGAGAGCACCTATTCCTGAAAGCCTTTTAAATTAAGGCATCAAATCTACCTGTGAGGGTGGAACATGCATGCCCTAATCACCTCTAAAGGCCCCCACCTCCCAACACCATTACATTGGCTACTAAATTACAGCAAGAGTTTTGGAGGGCTGAGACATTTCAACCATAGCAGAGTCAGTGTTGGTGCTACCTCTTTCTGCCACTTTGCTTTGGTGCTCACAACTGGATATGGGAGCTGTGCTTTGGCTACCTAAAAGAGCCAAAGACTCTGCCATGCCCAGAACCTCTGACCTGCAAAGCGCACCTGTGACCTTCTGCCACTCACTTCTCTCCAGTCTCATGCTGGTGCATCTGCAGGGAGAACCTAGATCATAAGCAGGATCTAGCTGCAAAACAGCTGGGTCAACACAGTTTTCCATTTTTCCAGCTCCCCGGTACAGGGAAGTGAGCTAGCCAGGGGACTGAAGTGGCTGTTGTTATCCACCACATAGTCATATCATGAGTACAATTTTTTTTTAATTCCATAGGTTTTGGGAACCAGATGGTATTTGGTTACATGAGTAAGTTCTTTAGTGGTAGTTTGTACGATTATGGTGCACCCATTACGCGAGCATTATACACTAAACCAAGTTTATAGCCTTCTATTCCTCATTCCCTTCCTACTCTTCCCCTCCAAGTTCCCAAAGTCCATTGTGGCATTCTTTTACTTTTGCAACCTCACAGCTTAGCTCCCAATTATGAGTGAGAACATACGATGTTTGGTTTTCCATTCCTGAGTTACTTCACTTAGAATAATAGTCTCCAATCTCATCCAGGTTTCTGTAGATGCCATTAATTCACTCCTTTTTATGGCTGAGTAGTATGCTAGCATACACACACATACATATATATATACCTATGTATATATAGGTATATATATATATATATATGTATGTGTGTATATATATAATTCACTCCTTTTTATGGCTGTATATGTGTATATACATATACATATATGTATATACATATGTATATGTGTATATATATAATTCACTCCTTTTTATGGCTGAGTAGTATGCTAGCATACACACATACATATATAGGTATATATAGATATATATATATGTATGTGTGTATATATATATAGGTATATATATATACCTATATATATAGGTACCTATATACCCCTATATATACATATATAGGTACCTATATATATATATAGGGGTATATAGGTACCATATATATATATGATGTATGTATGTACACAGACACACACACACGCACACACACACACACACACAAACACCCCACAGTTTTTGTTTGTTTGTTTTGAGACAAAGTCTCACTCTGTTGCCTGGGCTGGAGTGCAATGTCTCAATCTTGGCTCATTGCAAGCTCCACCTCCCAGGTTCAAGCAATTCTCCTGCCTCAGCCCCCCGAGTGGCTAGGATTGCAGGCACCTGCCACTACGTCCAGCTAATTTTTTGTATATTTAGTAGAGATGGGGTTTCATCACATTGTCCAGGCTGGTCTTAAACTCCTGATCTCGTGATTTGTCCACCTCCGCCTCCCAAAGTGCTGGGATTACAGCTGTGAGCCACTGCTCCCGGCCCACATCACAGTTTCTTTATTCACTTGTTGATTGATGGGCATTTGGGCTGTTTCCACATTTTTGCAATTGAGAATTCTGCTACTATAAACATGCGTGTGCAAATATCTTTTTTGTATAATGACTTATTTTCCTCTGGGTAGATACCCAGTAGTCTATCTGGAGGGCTATTTTATTCCAAGTGAGAGCCTGTCAGTGAGGAGCTTAGTAACCCAAGGGCAGGTAACCAGCTCACACCTAGGAGATCGCGGCTTCAAACCTGTGATCTTACCTTCTCTCATCATTATAATCCTATCAGTCAATAACACACATGTGGCCTAGGTAAGAGCCCTGAGTGGGGCAAACAAAGAATTTGGGTTTAAATCCCAGGCTTTTGAGCCGGACCTACAGAGGGAAGAATCCTGACTCTCCGATTGCATGAACGTTATGAAATTACCATTCTTACAGGTGAAAAAAAGGGTGAACATTAGCAATTTCATGGTTCATTCTAATACTCTGACACCTTTACCAAGTTATTTCTCAGCCTCTGTTTTCTCATTTTTAGAATGAGAGTGAGATTACAATATCATCTCCTAACAGTGTTATAGTTAGTGAGTGTTTATCACTCAGCCCAATCACTTAGTAAGTGTTCTGGAATTGGGAGCCACTCTGCCACATACTGGTTTTATAGTTTAAGCTCCCTGCAGGTAAAATGAAGTTGAAAGCACTTGTGAGGCGGCAGCTAGCAGGTAAACAGTTGAATGGCAGTAATTTTCTGTAGAAGGGAATCATCTTACTGGGCAGTTTCCAAGGGTGGCCCCAGACTAACAGCATCACCTGGGGACTTGTTAAAGATGAAAAGTTTTAGGTCCCTTCCCAGGCCTGCTGGATCGGAAACTCTCGGGGTGGGTCTCGCCAGCTGGGTTTTAACAAGCCCTCCAGGTAATTCTGAGGCTTACTGCAGTTTGGGGACCACAGGGCTAGATACACTCCTGGGTATTAACATCATGGCAGGTGACCTGATCGCTAATTGGCCTTGATGAAGGTGACCTTTGAACCAATTTCATTTCAGCTCTGGTGGGTAACTTGCCTCAAGTGTGCTTATTTCTCCTGGTGCTCCAGTGTGCCATTTGAAAGCCTTCTACATCCAATTCCAGCTCTTCCAAACTGCTTTCTTTTTGTGTCATTAATGACACCTGAGAGCCGGGCAGATTTGCCCCAGGCTTCCTTGCTGCTTCCTGTCTAGACTTTGAATGACTGTTAAATGCCGTGTTACTGCGTGTTTGCTTGTTTCTCAGCCAGAGATGAAGATGTCCTCAGAAGATTGGAGCTGGAACAGGCTGATATGATTCCTGATAGGGGGGAATCGGCCTTGGGGTCGACAGAACCAGCTTTATCTGCCTTAGTCAATCTGTGACCTTGAAGAAGGCATTTGTGGTTCTTGAACTTTTTTGCACTTAGAATCACCTGGGGAGCTTTGATAACCTGACTGTCCAAGCTGCACTCCAAACCAATTAAATCAGGATGTCTCAGAGTGTGACCAGGTGTCAGTATGCTTATAAAATTCTCCAAGTTTTTCTATTGTGAAACCGAGTTTGATAACTGCTGTGTTACTATAACTCGTCTACACCTCAGTTTGTTCATAATTAGGAATTAATATAATGATGCCAACCAGCTACGTGTGTTGTGAATATCAAGTGAGATGATATAGGAGTTTGTAACACATAATAAAAGTCAAAGATCTCCTTTCTCCCCGGTCAACTGCTTGACTCTGAGCAAACATCTGAGACTAACTACTTTCTAATGCCTCCTTTGACACAAGCACTTAAAAACGGGAATTCAGAGAAACAGAATTTAATACACAAATGAATGTTTGTCTTCTGACTGCTTGAGAAAAAAAAATAATTCCAGGTTTGTTGGCAGCCCCTCCCTACCCCGGCACCTCTGAGCACCTCCACCTGACTTTTTCCAGTTCATCTCTTCACATTTCCAAGCTCTTCATTTTATTGCAACCCGGCCTTATCTGTCAGGTGCAGCTGACGAAACTGAGGCATGAAGAGGTTAAACAACCTGCAGCCACATACCTGGATTAGACTGCTGAGTTGCTCTGACTGATTATTTATTCGGTCCACTAAGCAAAGCTGCTTCCTCACTCAGGGCTATGGAAACATTTTTTTTTTTTTTTTCTGAACTTCATTAGCACAAACTCCTCAGAAGAGGTTCAGTTTGAATCTTGGCAGGGGGGAGAACCCCACATTCCTTAATTTTCTCTCCTCCACCCCAACACTGGACCTTGCTTCTGCAGCACCTGGCCTATACTTGGGACGTAGCACACATCCGTGGAATGAATAAATGGTGCAATGGCTATGTCTTCTTTTCTGTTTCTGCTTTAATTGTTTAACTACAACCAAGTCTACTTCATCATGCTGCTTCTTCAAATGACTTGGTGGCATGTTTTTTCCCAAGGCGCTGAAGCATCACAATACATTGGAACTGGAAGAGCCTTAGACCCATTTTGTCCATCCCAGCAGCCCAGCGAATTCACAAGTGACAAGTAAATAACTGGGCAACTACTCAGATTCACAGGACTCGAGATTTTTTTGGATATGTAACTATCCCTCAATGACGACCATTGGGACTGACACTCTGGGACCAGCTCCCCAAATGCAGGCGGGGGTCGGGGGGGCATCCGTTTCAGCTCCCGCCACCCACTGGCCATGTATTTGCCTTCAGCAATTGGCATAAAGATATATATTGTTTTAATTTGGTAGAAATGAGAAAGGAGTGGAAGAACAAGTGTGTTAGAGGTGTGGACTGGGAAGAGAGAGGAGCAAAAGAGGGGATACAGGTAAGTTGTCCTCCTACGCTGGCACCTTGAAGTGGGTTGGAGACCCATGGGTTTGAGGGCCAGAAGCTAATTAAAGGTTAGCTTGAAGGTGAGGGCCAGAAGCCAATTCAGTTGAGCACAAGCAACTGAGCCAGAACCCAGATTTCAGCACTACGGCTGTGGGAACAGGTGGCCAAGGATCACACGGCTGGAAAGAGAGGCCACCCCTGACACCTGCAGCACTGGGCATGGGGAGTGCTGGTAGTTAGGGGCGGGTCATCGTGGTGACGTTTCCTCCAGTGGCCCTGATGAGGGAGGAAGCAGCAGCATTTGGCACATGGTATGGAAGGTGACATTGATCAGGGTGTCCTTGTGAAGCCAGCCTTGGGCCTCCCAGGAAATACCTGGGGAATAATGTTTGTGATGGGGACGGAGTTCCCCTGGATCAGGTCGGAAGCTGGTGGTCCCTATGATCAGGGAATAAAGGCAAACGTGCGCCATGTCATCATCCCATGCTGGGAAGCCAGCCAACCTCCACGTTACCCATTTCTATTCCAGCCTGCCCACTGCTTCCTTTTTAATTATGTAACTGCGCTGGATATGAAATAGGGAAAACCTGTGGGCAAAACCCCAGGGTAAAGAGCACGTGGGGATCATGCTTTTTGGCCAGCTGAGGCTCCTCTTCCACTCTAGAGAAGAGGAGGAGCACAGGGAAGCAGCTGGAGACCATAGAGCTGGTGTCCGCACAAAGCAGTGCAAACTCGGCAGCCCCGTTGGGAAGGGATTCAGCTTAACCTGGCGGTCGATGCATTCAAAGGACATTGATCGGGTGCCCAACTTGTGCCAGCCACTATTTCACAGTGCTGGAGATGCAGCCGCAAACAACCACCACGTCCCTGCTTCGTGGACCTCTGTCAATCCACCAGCTTTAGTGAGTATCTGACAATCACGCGGCCGTAAGTGCTGGGAATAGACATGGAGCTGATAAAAGATACAGAGAGTGGCAGGAGACGCTGCTTGGTCCGGAAGGCTTTTCTGGGAGGAGACGTTAGAAGAGAGGCCAGATGGAAAGTCTCCTGAGGGCAGGAATGAATGCTATCATTACCTCTCACATACCCCTGACAGCAGTTCTCAACCGCAATTTCTTCGGTCCCTTAGCAGGTGCGTGGCAATGTCTGAAGATGTTTTTTGTTGTCACAACTGGAGGCTGTTACTGGCATCTGGTGGGTCAGGGATGCTGCCGTGCACAGGACAGTCCCCACACAGCAGTAGGGCCCTGCTCTGCAGGCTCCTTGCATGAGGTTGGCCACTCAGAGGGTCTAAGAATATTTCATGGTTTGTTCACTCAGTATTCATTAGGCTTGGATGGTCAGGAAGTCTGTCTTCATCTCTGAAGAAGTTGTGGTTTTAGTTGTCACCACAGGGGACACTGTCTGTCCTTGTAAAGTCCACACGGTAGCTGGGGCAGTGATCATGTGAGGAGGGTTCTGTTATAGGTTCAGCCTTCCCGAGGACATGAGGTCAAAGCAAGTGCTCAAGAATGAGGAATAAGTCAGGGGTCAGAGACGTGGACAGGGCAGGAAGGCTGCTGTGAGGACAGCAGACAGAGGAAAGAAGTTATGGCACCTCCAGAGGAATGCATGCCGTTTAGGGCAGAGGAAGACGGGAACATGGGGGAACATGGCTAGAGGAAAAGATGGGACTCGTGCTAAGGAGTGAGCTTAGACAAGATACCCCTGTGGCAAAAGGAACAGATGATGGAGGATTTTAGGCTGAAAGTGAAATGATCAGATTCGGATTTTACAGGGACTGATCCGGTTGACATGCAGGGGATGAATGGGAGGTAGTGAGTTCTGTCGCTGGGTCTTTGAAGACAGAGTGACACACATCAGACAGGTGCAGTTTTCACCCAGGAAGACCTGGGTAGTGAATGGGATTGGTCCAAACTCATAGTGAAGATATTAAATCTACCTTGGGTTGAAAAGAGTAGCAGGAATGGGGAATTGCGGGAGGACAGGCTGTGCAGGGCCTCACAGGGCAGGGTAAGGTGCTTAGATTTTATTCTAAGGAAGCCTCAGCCTCAGAGCTTTTCAGCAAGAGAGTGACATCCAATTTGCATTTGAAGAAGATAATATTTATTTGAGCAAGTCAACAATAACATTCAAATTGTCATGAAATAGAACTTAATTCAAAAATGCATTTATTTGTTGAGACTCCACTACCTACCAGGCACTGGGGAAAAGAGATCAAAGATAAAAGCTTGCTTTCCCTGGAGCTCAGCCTTCAAGTTCCCTTCTACACATAACCAGAAAATCTTTATTTTTAAATTCACATGTGGAGGGATGGGGAGCATTTTACGCACTGACTGGTTCTCCCTGTTTAGTCTGGCATAATTTCCATGCCAAGTAAATACTCTCTTTTAAAATTTTAATCTTTCAGCGTTTTCTTTTTCTTCTACAGGGGTTTATCAGTGGGGTATCTCAAAATGTATTAAACACAGTTGGTCAGAACTGTTGATTTGTTTGATTGGTATCTGTTTTAAGATCTTTTATTGGGAAGGCTTATCTTTTCTCAGTGAGACATTAGGTAGCAAAAGAGATTATTTCCATATTATTTTTTTGTCCAAAGGTGCAGATGTTTGTTTACTGGGCTCCTTTAAGCAAAGTCCACCTTGTCTGTTGGAAAGCCTGCAGGCCCATGATGAGGGACTTGCTTATATATTCTGTAACTCAAGAGTATCCATTCATGTTTCTGTATTTGGGACAAAACGGAGCCATGTTCAGTGTGCCAGACCAAACACTCTGAAGCTGGAACAGAGTAAAAGCAAACTGGGGCATCATATTCTCGTTCAGTGATGGCTTAGCATGTAGAACGTTCTTGTGACTGGATTGTCAGTGTTTGACACTAAGAGCCTGGGAGGAGAGCCCTGTGCTCTTTTGCAATTGATCATGTCATCCTTCGGTGGATCATTAATAGCTGGGGAATAGCACATTTAAAAGTGATAGACCCAGAGCAGAAGTCTTGGCCATTGGCCATAAAGACTGAGAAAAACAGGCAGCTGGCGTTTCACAATCAGTTGTGAATGCATTTTCTATTCCTTTTGAGTTTTTATTGCAGAACCTAATCATGAACTCTACTGAAGTCACATTAGTTCCTGTTCAGTGTTCCTTACCTCTTGTGATGTGAGGCTCTGGTAATTAGCAGGGCTGTTTCAGCTCCCAAATAAAAATGAAATATATTTAGAAAATGTATGTGTTAACTCAGGAAAGCAGGCACAGGAAGGGGTGCATGACGTGTCTTTCTCTTGCTGATGTAGGCTGCAAGTTGAGGTGGAAGAATTTCTAGATCATACTGTGTTCCCTCCCTGGCCACCCCCGCAATTCTTTTGACTCCCTATTCCCCAATCTGGGATTATTTTTAGAAAGCTATCCTGGAGGGTATCAAACTGAGAAGACAAATATTTCTGGGGAATGCCGCAACGTGGATGGCATATTTTTGGGTCAGCCCGGGAAATCCAGGCCCTGAGATAGAAGGAAGAGGAAACTGTGAAATCTGTATTTGGAATGTAAACCAAGTATATGCCAGGACACATCTTGGACATACCATTTCCATCCAGAATGGTTTCTCCCTTCTTCCACATGTCTCCATCTTCCTCGGGTCTGACCTTCTCCCAGCTCTCTAGGCTTGAACAAATGCCCAGAGCATAGCTTGGGGCTAGGATTGGAACAGGGAAGATACATGGAAATGAATGGTCACATTCTAGATAACTGGTACATCATGGCCCCCTTCTTGTAACAATCCCTTTCTCCATCCTCCACCCCATCCTCACTTCCCTGTCCTCCACAAACAATTCAGTTTAACTGTGTAGGTTGGATCACGGTATGCTGGTACCCTGGGGTGATGGAGAGTTGCCTTTCTATTGAAGGTCAGCCACAGAAAGAGCACCTCTGTGTTGGCAAATCTGCCAGGTGCAGGGCTTTCCAAGGGAATAGATGGGAGAAAAATTTTGGATTCTCTTTTGATTGTACTTCCTGATGGAGTCAGGATTGGAGTGAGGGAGAATTGGGTGTTAACAAGCATAGATTGCGCATGGAGCAGCCTTCTTGGGCCGTAGTGAGTCCCCTGATGGTTGATGTGTTGCAGCAGGAGCTGATGAGTGCCTTGAAAAACATGGAGAAATTGTCACTTTATGTAGTTAGATTAGAAGTAAGGGGGTCTGCAAACTGTGGCCTGCAGGCACACTCCAGCTTCACCCAGTCACTGCTTATTGCCTGTGGCCTCTTCTACCCTACAGTCACAGGGTTGAATGGTTGTCAAAGTGTGGCCTGCAAAGCCAGAAGACTTACTCCACCCCTCTACAGAAAAAGCTTTCCAACCCTGCACTAGATAAACCCTGATATGCCTTGGATGTTTGTCCCCTCCAAATCTTATATTGAAATGTGATCCCCAGTGCTGAAGGTGGGGCCTGATGGGAAGTGATTGGATCATGGGGGACCCCTCATGAATGGTTCAGTGCCATCCCCTTGGTGATAAGTGAGTTATTGCTCAGCTGTTTCACATGAGATCTGGTTAAGAGTGTGACACAGAAACAAAACCAAATATCACATGTTCTCACTTATAAGTGGAGCTAAGCAACGAGAGCACATGGACACAAGGAGGACTTTTCAGAGGGTAAAGGGTGGAAGAAGGGAGAGGATCAGGAAAAATAACTAATGAGTACTAGGCTTAATACTTGGGTAATGAAATAATATTTACAACAAATTCCCATGACACAAATTTGCCTGTGTAACAAACATGCACTTGTACCTGTGAACTTAAAAGTTAAAAAAAAAAAAAAGGCTGGGCATAGTGGCTCATGCCTATAATCCCAGTATCTTGGGAGGCCAAGGCAAGCAGATCACCTGAGGTCGGGAATTCAAGACCAGCCTGGCCAACATGGCAAAACCTGTCTCTACTAAAAATACAAAAATTAGCTAGGCATGGTGGCATGCACCTGTAAGCCCAGCTACTAGGGAGGCTGAGGCAGAAGAATTGCTTGAACCTGGGAGGCACAGGCAGCAGTGAGCCTAGATCACACCACTGCACTCCAGCCTGGGAGATGGAACAAGACTCTGTCTCAAAAAAAAAACCAGAAGTGTGGCACCTCCCTTCCCCCACGTCGCTCCTGCCTTTGCCATGTGACGCACCTACGCCCCTTTTGCCTTCCACCATGATTGTAAGTTTCCCAAGGCCTCCCCAGAAGCTGAGCAGATGCCAGCCTCGTACTTCCTGTACAGCCTGCAAACCATGAACCAATTAAACCTGTCTCTTTTATAAATGACCCACTTTCAGGTATTTTTTTATGGCAATGCAAGAACAACCTAATACAAGCCCTCACATTTGGGAATTGGTAGCTTCAGTCCTTTGATATCTGATTGTAAGAGCTTTTGAGACTCTCACAGTTTATGTGTTAAAGAAGGTTTATACATTTCCCCCTTTCTGGATATTTCCAAGGAAGGGCAAAAATGTGTTCCCCTAAAAGGATAGTGATGTCTGACCTAGAGGTGAGCTAAGTCCAGTCTGGGACAGGCTCCCCAGGGGGCATTTTCACGGAGATCAGTGTGGACCCACATTTCCGGATTGATGTCAGGGGCAGCTTGAGATCACCTGAGGTGGTCTGTGTCCCACTTCCTAAGTAAACAAAATGGTGACTGGAAAAGTCTTTTCAGTAAAGGGAAAACATGCAAATATGTGAGATAAAATGTGCCATTGTTTTCCTTTCCCAGCAAGTTTCCCCCTAGGATCATTTCACAGGCCTGAGCTGTTCTAGGAGTCTGATTTGCTCACAGGCTAGGCATGAAGCAGACCCTTACCCTCTAACACACTCACGCCACAGCGGTGATGATGATTATAAGCAGCGTTTGCAGGCTCGGCTAGTCCTTTACAGATGCTATCTCACCCATCCTTGTGCTGACTCAACGACAAGGCCTTGTGTTTTTTTTCTATTTCTGCCCAAACAAATTACTACAGCCTTGGTGGCTTAAAACAACACAATTTTTATCTTACAGTTGTTCAGGTCAGAAGTCCAGCATCGTTCTCACTGGGCTAAAACCAAGCTGTGGGCATAGCTGGCTCCTTCTGGAAGGGAGCATCCCCGGCCTTTTCCAGCTTTTGGAGGTCACCTGCCTACTTCAGCTCACAACTCCTTCCTCCATCTTCACAGCCAGCGATGGCCGTCCAGCTCCTCTCACACTGACGTCTTTCCTGTTTTCTCTTCCCCAGACCTCTTTCCTTTATAAGGACTCTTGTGAGTCTGTTGGACCCACCTGCATAACCCAGGACCCCTTCTTTATTTTAAATTTATCTAGTTCACAACATTAATTCCTCTTTACCATGTAACCTAATAAAGTCAAAGTTTCCAGACATTAGGATGCGAGTATCTTTAGGGGCCATTATTCTACCTACCACCATACCCCTTTGTATAGATGAGGTGTGGGAGACACAGAATGGGTTAGGAACTTGTCCATGATCACACAGGGCTAAGCGGTGGATGATCTTGATCTTTGACCCCAGTTATGGTCACCTCTGGAATGTGGGGACAGATGACGTGGCCAGCACAGTATGCAAGGGGCACCCCTCTTCTGTGGCTTCGAATAGGGCCAACCCCAGAGGGAGACGTAACTCTCAATGGACCCACAGGCGCATCCCTGGATTTTCACTCTTTCTGAAAGCTCACAGGCAGTTTGTTGCGAAACTGCTTTCTCTGGTACATTTTGCTGCCAGGGTGGGAGTGCCCCAGCCTCTTTCAAATGTTCCTCTTTTTCATAAATGTCACCTAGGTGGTTTGTGGAGATGATTTCCTTCAGAATGAGTGAGTGTCTGAAAGCAGCTGGCCCCTTGATTTTTATTCCGATTTGGCGCAGTGCGGGGTACAGAGCTACTTTCCATCCGTCGCTTAGCAAGAGGTGGGCCCCAGATAGCCACCAGACCCGAGGCCCTTTTGTCCACTGGAGAGGATGGGTGACTAGATGGAGGTACATTGATAACTCAGGGGAATTAGGGAGACGGGAGCCCCTTGAGGTTGGACCTAGGCAGCTCCAAGCCCAGGTTCCTGCTCTGGTGAAACTGATGTTAAATAGCAGCAGCTAGGCTTGACGACACACCGATGGTGTTCAGGTGCGGCGTAAATGTGTTTCTGAATGATCACTTAGAAGTCAGGTCTCCCCTCCCATGCCAGGGACATTGTTCTAGGCACAAGGGATTTGAGAGTGAACAAAATACATATGTAGCCCTACCCTCAACCCCTCTGGAGCTTACAGTCCTAAGAACCTTGAAGGTATAGATGGTTTTTGTCCACTTTGCCACTTTGCATATCGAGAAACTAAGCTTAGGGAAGTGTCTGGAAAAAGGTCATGTGGTAGCTGACAGTGAAAGAACCAAATAACAAACCCACTGCTTCCCTCCAGAGCCCAAGCTCCACACACTGGCTCTGTTACCTGTCATTTAACTGCTTGGTTTGGGCCAGGCGCCGTGGCTCATGCCTATAATCCCAGTGCCTTGGGAGGCCTAAACGTGAGGAGTTCGATACCAGCCGGGGCAACATAGGGATCCCATCTCTATAAAGTACATAAATAGATAAGAAATTAGCACAGTGTGATGGTGTACACTTGTAATCCTAGCTACTCGGGAGGCTAAGGTGGGAGGATGGCTTGAGCCCAGGAGTTCAAGGCTGCGGTGAGCTATGATTATACCACTGCATTCCAGCCTGAGTGACAGAGTGGGACCCAGTCTCAAAAAAGCACGTGCGCACATATGTAAACAAACACTTGGTTTGCAGGTAAACATCCTCCAATGCACGAGTCAGCCACTGCCACAGAGAATGATCCGGCTCCGAGTGCCAATAGTGTCACTGCAGAGAAGCCATGGTGTAAAGTGAAAATAATAAAATCCACCTGACAGCATTGCTGTGAGCTTTCAATGTAACTTTGTGAGCCTTCATGTAACCAAATCATGTTTTCACTGACTGGGTTTTCAGCTGGAATCGTGGCATGCCAGAGCTCTACCTAGCCGGGGCCCCCACCTGACCCTGACCCAAATTCTGAGAAGTGACCAGTAATATGGTTCCAGCAGAACTTGCCAATGCTCATTTTTTATTCTATGTGGTGGTTTTTTAATTTTTTTTTTTCTCATTGCAGAAGACAAATTCTATTGCCTTACTCCTGAGGGAAAACTAATTCCAGCAAAGGCCATTTGTCTTTGGTACCTTAAGATCTCGATAATTTACTGCAAGTTTATTTTTATTGAAAATTATGTAGATGTTATTCAGAAACACAATTTTCAACTATACAGCACACTTAAGCAGATTATATTTTAAGTGTTAATACATCGACTGAGGATATGTGCTAGAATGTGCATTTCTCAAAGATACTTTTTTCTTCTTTTTGTGACTCACTGCCTTTGAGGTCTTTAAACTTGAGTGCTATGAAGTGCTAAAGGATTAAGATATTTTCAAATGGGTATTGTGCTATAAGTTATGAGTTGTTACCATTTGACTGCAATTCAAACTCATGATGCTTTATATAGCTTAGATGATTAATTCAGAAATAATTTGCATTTAAATGCATTTAAGATATTTAACTTATGATTTCAAATGTGCCTATTTTAAGCCTGGCAGAAGTACTTCAAAGTATATGGACTCTCTGTTTCTTCTCCCTAGTTTGTGGACCTGAGAAGGATTTAGATATTAATATAGAAAAACTTTTCCAAACTATTTCTGAAAACATAAGAACTGAGAGTTAGCCCCCACAACACACATACACACGCACACACAAGCACACACACATGCACACACACACAGACGGGTTTTGTGCTCTCTTGGGAACATTTAAGATACATTACAAACTATTATTGCTTCCTTAAAATGTACAGTGCACATTTGACGTAGTAAAGATATTTTGAAGATCTACAGTCCAGAAACCTGTTTAAGCCAACATATTACAAACTTCTCAGAAAGAAAAGTTTTTAATAATATCCTATAAGAACTATTAACCATTGCATGAATTACACTTTGAATAATGTTGTGAGAAAAAATTTAATTAGTGAAACCCTAAGGAAGTGATCAGCATGGAGAATCCTGATGGGTGCCAGTGTGCCTTCCTAAAATGCTGCATGGCTATTCTGGAAAAACAACTCTGGAGACAGATTCTGGCCTTAAGTATCTCTGTTAACAGAGTGGTAAATAGTTTCTTCCCACTTCTGGTTATTTCAGCTAATTCTAGTATAAGGGAGTTCAATCATTCATGAATGGATAAACAAATTTTGATCATCCTTGCAGTGGAATACTATACAGCCACAAAAAAGAATGTCTAGAGTAGATAAAGCCATACAAATACAAGTTAGATGAATGGCAGGGGTGGGAAGGAGGGCCTGCTTATAGATGTGGGTTTCTCTTTGAAGTAATAAAAATGTTTTGGAAATAGACAGAGGTGGTGGTTCCACAGCATCATGAATACACAAAACATGACTTTAAAAATGATTTATTACATGTGCGTTTCACCTCAGTTCAAAAATCACAATACATAAAAAGAGGTAAGGGAGGCCGGAGAAACTGGGCAGAAAAGCCCAGGTGTGAGGACCAGAAGGGAGAGGGTGAGGCAGGTACGGCAAGGCTGATTCAAGGGGATGTTTTGCCACATTCTTCAGGGTGACGTGGGGGACTTGTAGGTAGATGAAAACAATTTCAGGAATATCCAACCCAAAGGGGTGTTCCATACACAAGAGAGGCCTCCAAAAGAAGGTCACCAAGAGAGGGCAGAAGAGCAGCCTCTGCCCATCTCAGCAGAGAGCTGAGTGGGCACCCACCCCATGGTGATGTTCACGACTGCAGCTTGGTGACCCACAATTGTGTCTTTGCTTTCAAGGCAGAAACAAGTGACCATGAAACTAAGGAAGTTTAACTTTTGGTGCTCTTTACTTGTGTAAAGGATCATAACTTATATGGTAGAGAAGGACTCGACCAACACTGCCTAAGAGACCTCTCTTCAGTGATAAAGTGTTCCATAACTGCACTGCCCAATAAGGAGCCAAATATATGGTAGTCCATATGGTGACCTTTGAGCATTTGAACTGTGGCTAGTGCAGCTGTAGAGCTGAGTTCTTAATTATTGTTTTTAAATTTAAATAGCTGCATTTGGCTGACGGCCTTCCTATTGGAAAGCACAGGTCTTGAATGTCATAGGAAAACTGTCTTTAGCATCACAGGGGCCTGTTTTAATACTAACTTTGCCTTTCCCTGGCTATGTAATTTGAGGCAGGTTGTTTATTCGTGAGCCTTAGTTCCTCATCTGTAGAAAGGGAGAAATGAGAGAATGTGCTTGTTAGTGTTGCAGTAAAACAAGATACAGCATATTAAGTACATGGAATTGGGCAACTAATAATTGGATAAACAGTGTTTGTGTCTTTTGATATTGATAACCTATGTATGCCTTATACTGTCATGTTTTGAGGAAATGAGATACAGAGAGATGAAGTAACTGTGCTCGAGTCACATAACCAGAAGGCAGAGGGGTAGGAATTTAATCACAGATGATCTGATGTCAAAGTCCACTTGCTTGCTGCTGCACTGGGTTCTCCTTGGAATCCTGGTTACCAAATTCATCCATGCCTGGAGAATTAGACTGGAACTGAAGAATGGATCTTGTTTTTCCTACATGTTCATCCATTAAGTAGGAACTGCTCTGGTCTTTGTTGAGATGGTGTATTAGTCTATTTTCATACTGCTATGAAGAAATAACCCAGATTGGGTAATTTAAAAAAAGAGGTTCCACATGTCTGGGGAGGCCTCACAATCATGGTGGAAGGCAAAGGAGAAGTAAAGGCATGTCTTACATAGTGGCAGGCAAGAGAGCATGTGCAGGGGAACTGCCTTTTATAAAACCATCAGATCTTGTGAGGCTTATTCACTATCATGAGAACAGCATGGGAAAGACCCACCACATGATTGAACTACCTCCCACCTGGTGACACGTGGGGATTGTGGGAGCTACAATTCCAGATGAGATGTGGGTGGGGACACAGACAAACCATATCAAATGGGATTTCTTGTAGGACTTGAAACCCTGGGGAAACGTGATCGTGTGATGGATTTCTATCTCCATAGCGGTCTTTGTTTCTTACCTAGGTTGGTTCTAGATAGGTTCTGGGCTGGACTGGCAGGGGAGATCCTAGTCTCTGTCATCTCAGGCACCCAAAGTTTCAGGTTGAGCCAAATCTTACAGACAAACTACTTATTCAACCAGTCTCCTTTTTTTTTTTTAAGCATTGAGCACTTCTTTTTGAATGCCTTCTTTCTCATTCTATATAGAAAGTCTTGAAGTCATGGAGAACTTTGGCATGGATACAGAGGCAAGACAGTCATCTTCTGTTCTGATGTTAGTCAGAAAGGACACATCCTGTTCTTCTCACCTGTGGGCTAAGAGCAGAGTTTGGGCTTGTAATGAACTGTGTATCCTGACTCAAGAGACAAGTCAGTCAGGCATTGCAAAGGGCCTTGCATGTGCTGTTACCTCTCAGTTACATTCTCCATGGCACATAAGAAGCCAACGCTCACTGCTGGTCAGGGGAGTGATGCTTCACTTCCCACTCTAAATGCAGCCCCTGTCTCTTCACACTTGCTGTTTTACAGCCCTACCATGCCATTCTTGAGATAAATAAAGTGAGGTTTCATTAATGTGAGAGATCAGCAGTAGTTCAGTTATAAGTTATCACTGTGGAGGGAGAGCAGCAGGTTCAGCTCCTCAAGTTGGAAATAAAAAAGATGAATGGGAGGAGGAAATGAAGTTATTGATCTACAGCCTGGGTACTTTGTCAAGGGTGCATGAGGAGACAGGGGAAAGCCCTTTCTAAACACAGATTATATACCAAAGGCAATTAATAATTGTTTAATCCTTCTGGAGAGCCACTTGTTGTGGTGAGGTTTACATGAGGGTCTTTAAAACTATGAGTCCAGGAGGGTCTTATTTCATGTCCCACCAAGCTGTGGGCATCATGCTGGCTAATTCTCTGCAGCTGCCTATAACTGAAAACCTTTCTCTAAGACTCTAGAGTTCCGGGAAGTGGAGGTTACAGTGAGCCGAGATGGTGCCATTGCGTTCCAGCCTGGGCAACAAGAACAAAACTCTGTCTCAAAAAAAAGATTCTGGGGTTCACAGCACACAAAGAAAATAGACAAGCATAGCATCATTCCAATCTGTCTACTTTCTATGACAGAACTGATTTATTCTGAAACCGAATTTGTCTTTTGCACCTGTTCTACTCACATTCACTCACTGGTTAATTCAACAGATAACTACCTGGCTCTTACTACTTGTCAAGCACTATTCAAGGCACTCGAAAACAACAGTGAACCAGAGTTCCCACCCTCAGGGAACTTACAGCAGAAGAGCAGGCAGATGATGAGAAATGCCCCTGAGTAAAGTTAAACAGCACCAGGAGGATGGGGAATTTGTGGGGGACAGCAGGGGTGGGAGGAGGCGTATGATATTCTAGTCTACACATGATGATCAGGGCTGGCCTCTCTGAAGGGGAGACATTTAAACAGAGATCTGATGAAAGAGAAGGTCATGAGCTATGCAAATATTTGCAGAGAGAGAAAGCCACACAGGTGAACAGCCAGCAAGACGGCAGAGTATGCAGGAGGTTGGGTGCAGGGGAACTGTTGCAAATAGTAGGGCCCCACAGTCTGGCAAGCTCAAGGCAAATCCTCTGGAAATATTATTTTTTTCTTTTAGCTGTTTTGTCTTTGCTAGGGTGCCCCTCCAATTTTTTTTCACCAGGCCCTGACCCTTTTTTGGCAGCTCTGGCAGCAAGTGAAAAGGCCCTGAGGTCAAAGTGAGCTTAGCATGTGTAAGACACTTAGGCGGGGGAGGGGGTGGATCGGGGCCTTGGAAACCTTTGCATGGATTCTGGCTTCTGAGTGACATGGGAAGCATTGAAGGTTTTGGACAGAGGCAGGATATATTCACGTATCTCTTTCACCGAGAAGGCTGGCAAACAGATTGGAGGGGACTCCCGTGGAAGTGAGGAGCCAAGGCAGAAGCTAATGAAGGCAACCACGTGAGAAAGAGTAGAACTTGGATTGGAGAGTGGAGCTCGGGTGCCCACGGCCAAGGTGGAAGTGATAAAATGGAGTTGGATTTGAGACACGTCTTGAAAGAGGCACCAGATTTTGCTGCTGGATTAGGTGGAGTCTGTGATGAAAGAGAGAAGTGTTGAGGGTAATGGGAAGATTTTTTAAATGTTTTAACTTTTACAAATTCAGTTTAAAAACACATAACTTTACATTTACCATCTTAACCTTTTTTATTTTTTATTTTTGTTTTTGAGAATCGGGGTTTCACTGTGTTGTCCAATCTGGCTTCAAACTCTTGTGCTCAAGTGATCCTCCGGTCTCAGCCTCCCAAGTAGCTGGGCCCACACGTGTGCACCCCTGCACCTAGCTTCTCAACCATTTGTAAGTGTGCAGTTTGGTAGCATTAAGTTCACTCACATTGCTGTATAACAAATCTCCAGAACCTCTTCATCTTGCAATACTAAAACTTTATACCAGTTAAACACTAATTCTCTTTCCTTAGAATCCTCCGATCTCTGCAACCATCTTCTCACTTTCTGGTTCTATGGTGTGACTGCTTTAGATACTTGGAATATGTGGATTCATATGGTATTTGTCCCCTATGATGGACTTATTTCACTTCACATAATGTCTTTGAGGTTCATCCGTGCCGTCCCATATGACAGGATATCCTCCTTTTTCAAGAATGCATAATAGTCCGTTGTGTGTTTATACCACATTTTCTTTTTCCATTATCCATTAATCTATCATTGGACATTTGGATTGCTTCCACCTCTTGACTATTATAATTTATACTTCACTGAGTGTGCAAATATCTCTTTGAGAGCCTTCTTCAAATTCTTTCAGATATGTAGCCAAGAGTGAGATTGCTGGATAATATGGTAATTCACTTTAGCTTTTTGAGAAACCTTTATACTGTTTTCTATCATGGTTGTGCCATGTTATATTCTCACCAAGTATATACAAGGGTTACAGTTTCTCCACGTCTTTCCAGCCCTCATTATTTCTGCTTTCTTGATAGTGGCCATTTTAACGGCTGTGTGCAGTGATAACTCACTGTGGTTCTGATTCGCATTTCTTTTAGGATTCACGATGTTCCGCATCTTTTCATGAGCTCACTAGCCATTTCTGTAACTGCATTGGAAAATTGTCAGTTCAAGTCCTTTGCCCATTTTTAAATAGGGTTATTTGGATTTTTTTGTTGCTGTTAAGTTGGAGAAGTTCTTTATATTTTTCTGGATTTCAATCCCTTATCAGATACATGCCTTGCAAATATTTTCTCCTATTCAGTAAGTTACCTTTTCATTCTGTTGATTGTTTCCTTTGATAAGCATAGGTTTTTAAGTTTGATGTAGTTTCGTTTGTCTATTTTTGCTTTTGTTGTCTGTGCTTTTTGTGTCATATATAAGAAATCATTGTGAAATCCAACATCCTGAAGGTTTCCCATTGTGTTTTCTACCAGGAGTTGCACTGTTTTAGGTCTCACTTTTAGGTCTTTAATTTTGAGTTCATTTTTGTATATGACATAAGGTAAGAGTCTAACTTCCTTTTTGCTTGTAGGTATTCAGTTTTCCAAACACCATTTGGGACTGTCCTTTTCCCATTGTATAGTCCTGACACCCTTGTCAAAAATATTTCAGCCATATACATAAGAGTTTATTTCTAGGTTCTCTATTCTTTTTCGTTGATCTCTATATTTATCTTCATGTCAATATATACAATTTTGATTACTGTTTCTGGGTAGTATGTTTTTAAAACAGGAAGTATGAGGACTCCAAGACTAAGAGACTTTTTTGTTTTGTTTTGATTTTTATATGTTATTACGTTTTAGGTTTTGGGGTACATGTGAAGAACATGCAGGATTGTTGCATAGGTACATACATAACCAAAAGATGGACAGATTGCTATTTACTGAGATGGTGATGACTGAGAGAAACAGGTACTTCAAAGAGTATCAGGAATTGTGCCTTATGGAGATACCATTAGAAAAATAGGTCAGTCATCTCCTGACACTAAAAGATTTTTCCCAAATTGTCGGAGTTGCAGCCAATGTAAACATAGGCCAAGCTTTTCTAAATCAGATGTATTTGGAGAGGGTTGAATGGCTGTCAGAATGGACTGGACTTATAGGGTGACATACAAGTCCAGGCAGAGTGAGCCAACCAACATCAATTGCAAGAATGAAGAAGCCTGAGGGAGTTAGATCAGCAGAAGAAAAGATCCTCATGCAAGAGGCAAAATTCTCTGTCTCGGGGACAATGGCAGTACTTGGGAGAATTCCCAGAAAGTGATTGTTTTCAGTGATTGTCTTTTTGGAGACTGATGTTGAAAGACTCTGAGACTGCCTCCAGATGCAGCAGGATGGAGAATGACTGTCAATTAGCAATGTCTCCCTTTGGAGACAGATGTATCAGTCACTCTCACATGTCTCCTCACTAAACTGGATTTTCATCTTCTCTGGCTCAGAGGGAAGTATCCTTAGGTACAGCTAACATCTTCGAGCACACAGTGTGTCAAGAACTATTCAGACAGCTTTTCTTACTCTTTATAAGAAATCAGTGAGGTGAGCACTATTATTATTTTCATTTGACTGTTAAGGAAACTGCAGAACTAAGAGGTTAAGTAGCTTACCTGAGATATGGTGAGTAATTGATACAGCCAGGACTTGAATCCTGGCCATCTGGTTCCAGTATCCAGGCTGTTTACCACGATACCTCCAAAGAGCATCCTCACACCAGGGTCTTGAGCTTCCTGGGGCTGCAGGAGCTTTTCTCATCCATGACTGTACCAGTCTGTTCTCATACTGCTGATAAAGACATACCTGCAACTAGGTAAGTTATAAAGAAAATGAGGTTTAATGCACTCACAGTTCCTCATGGCTGAGGATGCCTGATAATCATGGTGGAAGGCAAGAGGCACATCTTACATGGCAGCAGGGAAGAGAGAGAACCTGTACAGGAAACTTCCCTTTATAAAACCATCAGATCTCATGAGACTTATTAACTATTGTTAGAAGAGCACAGGAAAGACCCATCCGATGGTTCACTTACCTCTTTCACCTGGTCTCTCCCATAACACGTAGCAACTTTGGGAGTTACAATTCAAGATGAGATTTGGGTGGGGACACAGCCAAACCATATCAGTGTTTAAGACTCCATCTATGTACAGGGGCTGGGAGATTCACTTGGCAATTTATGTTCCTCTTGATTTTGAGGACTCAATCTAGAATCATCACAAAATGTATTTATTATCTAAAACTGTAGTGCTTTTGAGAGCAAAATGGACTATCTTAATATTTAGACTAGGATTGCAAACATAAACCAGTTTTGTCCTGAGAAAACTGGAATATGAGGTCATTATACTTAGGGTCAGTTAGTAAAGGAGATCTTAGCCTCAGTGAAAGTGAAATGTTACTGGAATAAGCAACCTATTGAACATACACTTTATCCAGATGACTTAGCTTGAGATCTTTTAAAAGAGTAACATTACCACTTAAAATGTGTTCTTCTTCATTAACTATGAAGCCCTTTCCCATATGGGTTTATCAGAATTGTAGGAAAGGCTTTCATGGAAGCACACAATTCGTCTCTCCAGAAATGAATTCTGAAGTCCATCCTCACTTCTGCCACCAAAATTAGAAACATAAATATGTGTCAAGCTTTCTGCTTGGTGAAGGTGTGTTGACCTCTTTTTTAGAGCATCCATTTATTTTTTCTTGCTCAGCTTCCTGTCTGCATTTTCATCCAGAGTGCTGTCTTTACTGATAGTGTTTGTTTTAGGTTTGTGAGCTCCAAGCGGGCTGAGACTGCACGCTTTAAATGGTCTTTGCTGTGTTGGCATAGCACTTTGTAAATAAAGGCTTATAATTCATTCAACAAACATCTAGTGATGGTTACTGTGTGTGAAACAGTATACCTAGCACATGGAAGATATTCAAGGGTGTGGCAAAAAGGGTTTTCCATTTCCCATAACTATATCAGCAGTAAGAAGTAACACTACTAATATCTACTATTTACAGATCCCATCTTAGCTGTCAGAAACTGTGCTCAGTGTTTAACATATGTTCTCTCACTAAGTCTTTGCTATTGAGCAGCATTTCTCTAAGTATTTCCCTTGGAACAGTAGTTCTGGCAAATTGTTGGTGAACGCTATGTGTGTCAGTGATCCCCAACACCACCCTCAGGTTTGGTGATTTGCTAGAAAGACTCAGGGACTCTACATCTAGTTGCATGTGTTGCTGAGGTTTCTTACAGTGAAAAGATTCCAAGCAAAATTGGTATAAAGGCACATAGGCAGTGATCAAGAGAAACCAGGCAGCAGCTTCCAAGTGGAGTCACACAGGACACACTTAACTCCCCGAGCAGCAAATCATGACAATGAGTATAAAATTCTATCTAATGAGGGACGCTCACTACAGACTTACTGCCCAGAGTTTTTACTGGGGGCTGGTCACATAGGCACCCTCTGCCTTATATGTACCAAATTCCTGACCCCCAGAAGGAAAACAGGTGTTCAGCAGAAGCCGTATCTATCTGTTCAGGTTGAGCACATAGATCCACTCTTATTAGAGAATGATAAGAACCTTCCCAAAATTATGGTTCCCAGACACCAATGAAGAGCCAAGCTTGCAGGCTGGCCTTTCTAGGGATAGCAGTCCCACACTTCCTTTGTTGACTCTTTTCTGGATACTATGCCAAAAAAAAAAAAAAAAAAAGTTTCATGGCCAAGTAATTTTGAAAACCTTGGCCAATGTTAAGCTGATTTCTTTACCTCTGGACTCTAATTTACCAGACTTAGCTGAGCAGGAGTGTTCCCTGCCATCCCTAACTATACATCTTAGAAGATTTTGCTTTGTGGAAGATAACTACAGGAAGTTCTGGTGGGGAAACGACATTAGTCCTATTCAATGTAGCATCCAATGTGGAGAATATCCATAGCAGAAAAGGACAGTTTAAAAATTTATGAATTATCTTTTTCTTTAGATTTCGGCATTAACAGGTAGGTGTTAAATTGAAATACTGTCTCAGACTTTGATAGAGAAACTAAGGAAAACAAGTGCAGGAGCTGCACTGGCCTCCTCTGGAAGGTAAAATCTGGGAACTCCATGTAGGATTAGCATTAATACATGTGGTCTTTACACACCTGTAATCAAGGGGTCATCTGTTAATTAAATAATTAGCTTTTTCATTTGAATTATAAATTCAAATTGTTTCTCAATGCAGTAGACATTAACCAAGGTGAGAGCTTAAGCTTTGAAAGATAATTTGAATATGTTTTCAGCATGTTAAAAACCTAGTCAATTTTTTTTTTTTGAGACAGAGTCTCTGTCACCCAGGCTGGAGTGAAATGATGTGGTAATGGCTCACTGCAGCCTAGACTTCGAGCTGGAGGATCCTCCCACCTCAGTCTTCTGAGTAGCTGGGACTATAGACACGCACAACCATACCCAGCTTGTATTTTTTGTAGAGACAGGGTCTTTCCATGTAGCCCAGGCTGGCCTGGTCTTGAACTCCTGGACTCAAGCTATCCACCTGCCGTGGCCTCCCAAAGTGCTGGGATTGCAGGCATGAGCCACTGCACTTGGCCCAAATTCTTATTTCTTGTTTCACCAGGATGTCTTTTGTCCCAGCCAGAATTAATTCTTACTTATTGTTACAATCAAGGCTTAGAATAGGGTTTTATTTAGTTATACATTTGGACTCGAATTTCTTTATTCTTCAGATGCATTAGTTTTGGAATCACTGATAAAAACCAGAAGGTGATTTCCACTCATATTTCCAAGAAGGAGCTTAAAAAATTCACGTGTGGGAAATTTTATGCAAAAACTTGAAAAAGACATAGTATTTTTCTGTTAGCAAATTATAATTTCCCCCCTGTCAGAGGGGTCTGTGATTATTTTCTTCCTTGGCTGCTCCTTCCATTTGCATTTGCAAACATCACATTCCTAATCTTCACCTCATCAGAGGCCTCATTTTGATTTTCTACTTTGCTGACTTCTCTACTCCAAGAGATTCTGTAACTTTTAATCCTATCTTTGGCCTGGCACTCTTCCTCTTCTCTGTATTTTGCCATGGTTCATTCATCTCCATTTTATTCCTTCTAGAATGTATTTTTTTTTAGAAGCAATTACCAATTCCTATTGAACTATGAAATATTTCTTCTTTGGTTGGATCTTTAGTGTGGTTTTCTTCTGACTGGCGTGGTTATTCACTTGAACAGGTGAAACTAACGTTTGCCTTTGAGGCACCTGTATTTACTCTTCACCAGTGTTGCTGCCAGAAGCTCAAAGCTGGATCCAATCACTTCCTTGCTGAAACCATTAATTCTTCTCTGTTGACTTCAAGATGTGTTCAGTTGGGACGCTGCCATCTGTTTCCTTCAATTATCCTTTCCCTTCTACTCCAGTCCTTACAGGTGACAGCTTCTGTTCCTGACAAGCTAACATGCCCATCTTTCACCTAATGCACCTCTCTGCCTTGGTGCTTTTGCATATCCATCTCTACTGAGGAACTGGGATGACCTCAGCATCCAGGGTAGACGCCTGGCATGAACCAGAAAGGATATCTCATTAGATCTGCAGGTGATGGTGAGAACGGATACAGGAATGTTTCAGTCAAGTCATCTGCCTGTAGACAGGAGGACACTGTGGATTTTAGGATTGGAGATTGTTGTCACCTGTGGCATCCCAGGAAGGTGGAAAGAACCAGTTCACAGATCTAGTTTTGAGCAAAGGAAAGACAGGGTTTTAGAAGGTCAGTTAGTGTAAGCCCACTAGAAGGGGGTACAGAGGGTGGGCTTTAGGACAGGCTGTGAGTACATGTTCTGCACCAGACATAATTTACTTGGAGGCTTGGGGAGAATAAGCTTCCTGATGGGGAGCTCAGTGGCAGAGTTGCAAAGGCTGGAAATGTGAAAAGCAAGTGTAAGGACTTTGTAAAGCTTCGATATAGCACATATCCCACTCCTGTGTCCCAATCCAGTTACTTTTCTTTCTGCTGCAGTTTGTATATCCTGAAGATGAAGCCCCTCCTGTCACCATTTATATTTTCTAAAAAAATTGACAGCGTCTGTTAAACATGCATGCGATTTAGAATTAGATATCACTCCCCACCCTCATAAAATCATCTTTAAATACTAGATTTATCATTTATTTTCCACAAGAATACTTCTGGATTTTTCATGAAACCTTAGGGAAAATGAGAAGTTACCACCTACATTATTTTAACTGTTTTAATTTAATCACAGATACAGGAATTGGCTTTCACCATCCTGGGGTCTACCCCACCTGTAATTAATTCTAAATCCTTTCAGTGGACAAACCAAATAATATTTCTGTATTGATCCCAGAAACCAGAGAACCTAAACGCATGCCCTGGATATCAGCTGGTGAGTCAGAGCACATAATAAAACATGCTTCCAAAGGACAGATGATTCTTCAAAGAGAGCTGCTGTTCTTTATATGTCACCCATGTGTTAGAGCCTTTTGTTCCGCTCTGTTTCTGCACACTCCACTTCTGAAGTCCAGGAAGCACCAGGCTGTTGATGGAAAGAGTAGAAAGGGGAGAGTGAGAAGGCAAGATGAATCTGGAGCAGAAGATTTATGTTTTCTGATGTCTGAGGGTCCCTCCTGATCAGCAGGGTGCTAATGAGATCAGAGGCAGGGGATGTGAACACCATGTGAGCCTGCTGACTTTCTTCTGCTCACAGCCCCAGAATGCTCCCACCAGCTGGGACATGGCGGGGGGAGTGTACCAAGGAGGGGATGAAAGAAGAGATCAGGAAGGAAGACAGCAGTGTGCATGAGCTCTTGCATAGGTGAGAAAAAGAGAAACAGAGGCAGGGGGTACATAAAAATCCTGACCTCTAGCCGTGTGCTTCAAAAGTGGGTCTGTTGTTGTTTGCCACACTTCTATGCTTTTGGGGGCTTATCAGACACTTCACCCAGCTCAGCAGCCCCAAGTCACCAGCAGGAAGCTCTGTCATGTGCAGGTGCCATTGTACAACAGTAAGAATTACTTCCCAGGGTTAGTAACTTAAAATGAAAGTCAGGCTCAAGGGTCATCAGCTGGTTAGTAGATCAAGAAGATTTCTACAGTGTAGCATACCTCTTTTCTCTTGGCTTCTGTGATAGTAACTTTCCTGATTCCTTTTCTATCTCTCAGAATACTTTTCCCCTAAAGGTCTGAATTTCTCTCTCCTTCGTCCACTTCTCTCTCTTTCCTGAACTTCTCTCCTAATCGTATCTGAGCCTTCTCCAACTTCCTTCCCTATCTCATTATCTTCCCTTTCTCATTATGTTCCCTCACAATGGTAACCATGCTCATAGCTTCACCCATCACTTTCCGCAGGGAATTGCTCATCTACCACAGAACTCTCTAGAATTTAGTGTAGTCAGTTGTCCACATGAATCATCCTCGAACGAGATACAATGTGATCTTGCCCTTGGTGCATACCCAAACTGAATTCAACACTTCTCTCGTGCCCTTAATGTTAGCAAGGAAGTTACTACCATCTTTCACTCCTTGAGTGAATAACTTTCACTCACTTTCTTGTCCTCAGGGACTGTTGTGTGTGTTACAGTCTCTTGTCTGACTCTGAGGAATAATTTTTAGTAGAGCACTACTGCTAACACATACGTTCACCAACTTTTCTGTGCTGGGCCTTGATGTCTTTCTCCCTGAGTCCCTTTTGCAGGTTATTGATACATGTCATACAGAGCCTGTTTCTCATGTTTATTGACCAGACTAAGGAGAGATCATTGTACCCTCTAACCCAGTGGTTGGTTTGCTTGAGCCAGCTCCTACCAGCTCTTGTGAGACAATTGTTAGTGTCTCTTTCTAACCCTGTCTTCACCGTAGCTTGACATCAGCCATGGCAGGATTGTTTACACCATGGGAGTGGGCAAACACTGTAAACCAAGGATTGTCTCACTTCTTCAAAGAGCTAGTGGTTAAGTTGCAGCAGATAATTGCCCCACCACACACGTCACATCCTGTGCAGTTAGGGACGATGTTAACTTACTTTGCTTGAGGCACTCTGATAAAACTTCACAGATGTGTCTCATTTAATCCCCATAACTACTTCATGAGAAAGGTGCCATCATTGTATCTGATTTACAGGTTAAGCAAATGGACACTCAGAGAGGTAAGACCCAACACCATGTGTCTGAGAAGAGGCCCATGCCATCTAAGTAGATTTGTAGCAGAAACATGGCTGGGGGTGTTTTTCCCCATATAGGGATATGTCTGTCTCTAAGTCATGTCCATTCTAAGACAATGCTAATTGTGATGGATCAGACTTTGCATGTTTTTCTTTCTTGGAACAGACAGGATTTGGAAGCTTCAATATTGGTATTAGAGATGATTCACAAAAAACTGTTCATAAGACAGGTCCACTGTTACATTTGGCTGACAACTTCTCTATACAAGATCCACATGTGTTAACTGAATAACATTTGAACTTTTCATTCTTTCTACAAATGTTTGACTAACAATCTCTCCAAAACAGCACTATTGGTAACCAACCAAGTAGTTGTTTCATTGCAATGGAAGTGTGCTAAAAGACAGTAGATCCCAAATTAATCAGTTATCCAAGACCTTTAGTTGCAAATTCTTTAGCCAAATGACCATACCCATGGGTGTCAGAGCCAGAGTAATTGTGAATTATTGCTATGTCTAAAATGAAATAATTTTTGTCTAGCTTAGATTTCTTTTATAAACCTGAAGAAATACTCAGATTGCCACTATCAGAAAAAAAAAAAAATCTCATTGTTCCAATGAGCATTCAAAAAGTCATTTTTCCTCCTTGTTACTTTTTTATTCTTAATTAAAGAACACCTGCTTGATGCCAGCCCACTGTTCCAAGTGTTGAGAATAGATGGATGAAGAAGATAGGCAAGATCTCAGCTTTCACACTTCACATTCTAGCTAGGGAAGACAGGATAAACAAACTGCCAAATAAACCCAGAATTTCAGGGAGTGACGAGCCCTAGGAAGAAAGAGAAAGGAGATAGGGATAGCAGCAATATGCAGTCAGAAGCGCTGCTGAAACAGAGCTGACGAGGAAGGTGTTTGAGCAGAGAAGCAAGCGTTCCTAAGGAACCAGTCATGTGGAGGTGTGTACTCAGATGCACTCAGTTGAGCCGACAGTTTGGAGAGTCCAGCAACCTTGGAGTTATCAAGAAATAGATGGTCATGGTGGTAGAAGTAAAGCAAGGGAGATGGGATTGATTAGTGAATAAATCCAAGAGAAAAGCAGGACCCAGATGGTACAGAGTCTCAGAGATGATGAGTTGGGATTTATTCTAAGTGCACCCAGGAACCGCTGGAGAATTCCAGCCAGGATACAGACTTTCCTACCTGTGCTTAGGAGTCTAAGCTGTAGTCTTACTGTCTTCAAGTGATATGGGATTGACTTAAATTCTTTGTTGCAAAACCAGTAACATTGTTATGCAAACATGATGTATTGAACTAAGTGGAAGTATTTATCTGTTTAAAAATTGGGGGAAGAGACTTTTAAAATATGGTTTATATTCTCTGTGATTTGGTAAAGGTTTTTTTTCTACCCGTCACCCCCAGCCAACCTTCTCCAATATATTCAGCCATGGCTGACTTTGGTGGATAATGAAGCAACAACCCAGGAGCTTCCTGGTGGAAATGGAACTGTTTCGCATCTTGATTGTATCGTAGTTGGGAAGTCATGTCGTAGATATGTAAGATGTTCCCACTGGAGGAAAATGGGTAAAGGGTACATAGGATCTCTCTGCACTACTTCTTAAAACTGTGTGTGAATCAACAATTATCTCAAAAATAGGAAGTGTAATGAAAAAAAAACTTAATTGATATGAGTTTGTTACTAGGTACCAGAAATCATGTTGAGCATTTTATATGAATTACCACATCTAATCCTTGCAAGAAACTTGTGAGTTCTGGCATTGCTCCATTTTACAGAGGAGGAAACTGAGGCTCTTAGCTATTAAGGGATTTGCACAGTTACCCAGCTGGTTAATGTGAGGCCAGAATGGTTCATCTCCAAAGCTGAGATTCTCAAACTCACCCCTACTGGACTCCTGTCTTTTTTGCCCTCATTCTGGTGGGTCCAACTAGGAGGTGACTGAATCCTGAATGTCAGGAGGTAGCAGGGGGTGGGGCCAGTTCTAGAGAAGGCATGTCACCTGTCTCTGCTGCATGATGGTCTGTGGCCATTTGCACAGGTCTTTGTTGAGAGGCCAAGCCTCTGAGATCTGAACAGCTGCACTAGGAAAGGCCTTGTTTTTCCACATTGGGAATCACAATCTGATGCCAGGTAAGGGGCTTTGCACCGTCAGGCAACCTGCAGTCACCTGGCAGAGGTAGCAGAGCTGGGTCCATCTAGAGGCAGGGCAGATTTTTCTGCACACAAAGGTGCCCTCCCCTCACCGAGCTGAGCTTTTAAAAAGGTTAATTTATAGCCCCTGAGGGAATGCCTGTTTCTAATCCCTACAAAGACCCTTATAGGTCAGCAGTGTCCTGTATTGACTGATCCCTGGGAAGCATTGGATTTTTAAGCTCTGACATTATCCCAGCTTTTATTCTTTATATATATATATATACACATATATATATACACACATATATATATATACACATATATACACATATATATATATATATATATAATTTTTTTTAAGTTACTGTGCTAAGCATGCCTGGAAGCCTCCCCACCCCAAATGCATTTTTATTTTAGGATCTGAGTGGCATTTAAAAAATTCTCTTGATGTGTTTGCTACATCTTTAGGCAAGAATTTGTTAGGATGTTATAGTTAATATAATCATGGCCATAACTTCCTAATGAATGCAAACGGTGAAAATAAGATTTTATTAACAAAGCATGATCATTTTAAAACCATGATATTTTCCTTGTGCTTATAGAAAACATTTTAGGAGCACACCTGTTCTTAATGTGAATTCCATTATCTTTCCTTGTGCTAAGAATGGAAGAGGACTTGGGCTGAGCCAAGCCGCATGTTACAAGCAGTTGTTTGATGTCACCAAGTGCTGGCCGTTGCTGTCTCAGCTACAGTGGGTAGCTCAGCACATGGGTTGAGGCTCAAACTGGGATGAAGGTGATTACCTTCTTAGGAGATACTTGGTAATAGCTGGGGATGTTTTTGACTGTCATGACTAGGGAGGAGTGCACCTGACTTCTAAAGTGTAGAAATGCTGTTCAATATCCTACAGTTCACAGGACAGCCTGCTCCCCACCCCAATACAAAATTACCTAGCCCAAAAAATCCATACCGTCAGGGGTAAGAGTACGGAGTTAGCATGATGAATGGGACTGCTGAGTCAGAGCAACTTGTTTTCAAATGCCACCCCTGTCCTTGGATAGTTGACCTTAATTAATTTGCTGGACCTCTGTGTCCTCTCTTCTCAAGTGGATCTGATCATTATACCTACCTTATAAGGTACTAAGAGAATGGACACAGAATGGAGGTAGTGCATGCCAAGCCCGTAGCATAGCACCTGACACAGGGTAAGTACTCAGTAAAGACTGGAAATTGTAACTCTTACTGAGCTGGTGGTGGTCGTTTTCCTCAAAGTAAAATAATAAGGCAGAGACTTCAAATTGAGCTTCTTTTTTAAAGTAGCATTTTTTGGTATCAAAGTCTTCCAAGCTGGATTTATTTTTCTATATTACGATTTCATAAAAGGGTTTCTATAAGACTGTGGTTTGTTGTGGGTGGGACTCCCTCTCGTGTGCTGTAAGGCGGGGTTCCTGACATCAGTTGCACCTGCAATGGATTCAACACATTAAACCTCAGGGTGTTGCATGAGTGTGACCCTAGAAAGTCGCCTCAGCTGCCTTGATTTCTTAGTAATTGGTCATCTTGGTCGAAGTAAGAGGCAGCCTGTGTCCAAGGCAAGATCTGTGTGGTCGTGTTAAGAAAACCAGGCATATTCGCCACAAGATACCTGTGCCTTCTGCCATGAAGCTGGTCTGAGAACGTGAAAGCTGGCTCAGCTGAGGGAGTTGGTGAGCTGTCAACCTCAGGGGCTGCTCAGCCATTTGTGGTGCTTTGCAAGCCACGTTGCCCTCCAGGTGTTATTTTGTTATGGGTTTACAGAGCAGGTTACTGCCCTCCTCCAAATACTCTTAAGATCATGTGAGTTAATACACAGGACATGCTTAGACGGGGGCTGGCACTGTTCTCAGTGTTCTGTTAGCTATTATTATCATTATTTTCACATAGATTTGCACTATGTACACACAACTGCCCGTGGACATGTGCAGGCACATCCATGTACTATATTAGTACAATTAGGAAAGTGGGGCCATTCAATACTTTAATAGTATACGCATGAACATACACACATCTACATAGGACGTACAGATAACGATGGGATTTAATGTTCCCAAACCCTTGCATTAATAACATTCTGCCCAGAGTTAATCTTGGTTAGAGAGCCAGCACACTGAAGCCAAGAGAATGCCTTGCTCATGGCTCTGGCTGGTGTTCCTGAGAGAAGGACAAGACATCACAGTGTTCCTTTGACCCAAGACAGGTAACACTCTGAAGTGTGGGAGCAAGCCAGCCACCCTGGAGTTGGGGGCTTCAATCCAGTCATCAAGTGGTTATGAGTCCTGGGACCCTGTGCATATCAGCCTCCCCACTGGGGAACAGGAACCATAGTGAAGTCACGGGTTTGCTGAATGATGCATAAGAAAGGATGTAGCTCACTGCCTCACATCCTGATGGTTACTTAAAATGAGATTCAGGGTTCCTGGTGCCAAGGTCCTCTTGGAAGCCTCATGCACAGAATGTCTTCGGACCTAAGACTCAGGAACCTCTTTGGGAAGGTTTTGGGTGTTCTTCCTCACCACCATCAGCGCAAGCAAAATGGATTGTTCACTGGCCACATTTCTCCTTTTTGCTTCAGCCAACAAGACACAGAGGATCAAATATTTAGTTCAACCATAACAACTCTACGGAGGGGATCCCCTGTGGCCACCATGCTGTCTCTAACTCTTCCTGCCTTTCTTTTTTCCTCTGATCCTTGTTTTTATCTACTTGTACTTCTGCCTTATTGTGCTTAGTTGTGCAAGCCACCTCAAAGCCAGTATGGATTGATGTGGGGTATAAATAAATTTTTAAAAACTTGAACCTTGAATCTGGTCAATAATTCTCCAAAATTTTGCTTAGCTTTACTGTGCTGCTTCCAATGTGAGACTCCCCAGCTTTGCCTGTTGGCTGACTGCAACCATAAAGATAACTGATGCCTGTACCAACTCTAATAAGATCAATTAAATTCCTTGTAAAAATGTCCCTAGTAGGGGAAATGCTAGATTAGATGTTAAAACTCATCTGTCCAAAAACAAAAGACTAGCTCTTGCTAGGATTTTTTTTTCAGCTGATCAGTGTTCCTCGTGCTTTTTGAAGCTTCTTTGCCCAAGGTGTCTGTGACAGATGGCTCATGAAACAGCAGGAATGCACAAAGCCTCTGCTATTATTTTTAATAAAAAAAAAAACTGACTGTAGAAGAAATTGACTATTGAAAAGGCTGAGAATTCAGTCCTTGAAAGTAAATGTGCCGAGTCTGGGCACATTATGACTTTCCCAGCATGGACTATGTGCCCAAAATGGTCGGCTTGACAATTAAAAAGAGAAGTGGAGAGATGCGCCAACTGCCAGGACTCCTGCCCCATCCTCCGGGTTTGAACGACGGCTGGCTGCAAAGAGTGTATTTGTGTTTGCATTAGAAAATTAGGAACGCATGTCGAAAATGGGTTTCCCACAGATGAAAGACGATTAAGTCTCTTAAATGCTGGAAAATGTCTTCATGAGCATATTCAGTGATTTGGCACTTACCCCGCTTGAGAAAGTCCCTGCCATGATTTTCAGCAAAGAATGGACTACGTGTCCTGCAGACTTGATTACCTCTCTGCTCCAGCTTAGCTCTTTCTGCAAGGGCTGTGCTGGCCCAAATGTCAGTGTCTCATTTAACTTTTGAAAATCACCCTCTCTGTGATGGCTCATGTCTGTAATCCCAGCACTTTAGGAGGCTGAGGTGGGTGGATCATAAGGCAGGAGTTCAAGACCAGCCTGACCAACATGATAAAACCCTGTCTCTACTAAAAATACAAAAATTAGCCAGACCTGGTGGCATGCGCCCCAAATCCCAGCTACTCAGGAGGCTGAGGCAGGAGAATCACTTGAACCCATGGGGAGGAGATTACAGTGAGTCAAGACCATGCCACTGCACTCCAGCCTGGGCAACAGAGTGAGATTCCATCTCAAAAGAAAATCGCCCTCTCGGCATCTAGACCCATTGTTTTCCTGTCCCAGTAGGATAACTATGAAATTCCAGGATGCCTTTTGTTATGCTCTTTTCAATATGCGTAAAATGTGGCCCTGTGATGTGGATAGGACTGGGTTCAAATCTCAACTTTGCCTTTTCCTGATTGAGCACGCTGAATAACTTTTCTGTCTTCTCATTTGCAAAATGAGGATGTGGGCTCTTCATTCATAAGGTGGTTGTGAAGATTACACGAAACACTATCAGAAAACTACGTCGCACTGAGCTTGGCACATAGTAGGCATAAAAAAGGAGGAGCTGGCAGCTTGATTATGGTCAACCCTAAAAGGATTTGATAGAGACCCAACTTCACAGAGCCACTGAGGATTAAATAGGTATATATAAATTAGCTCAATCAGAATGATTTTTTTTTTCTTGAGACAGGGTCTTGTTTTGTCACCCAGGCTGAAGTACAGCAGCACCATCTTTGCTCATTGCAGCCGTGACCTCCTGGGCTCAAGTGAGCCTCCCACATCAGCCTTCCAAGTAGCTGGGAATACAGGCACATGACACCTTGACCAGCTAATTCTGTACTTTTTGTAGAGAGGGAGTTTTGCCCTGTGGCCCTGGCTGGTCTGGAACTCCTGAGCTCAACCGATCTGCCCAACTTGGCCTCCCAAAGGGCTGAGATTGTAAGCATGTACCACTACACTTGGCTCATAAGTGATTTTTTTAAAATAAGTAAATATTTACAAGAAATTAATTCTCTGAGATCATCAGGACCTAACCTTGTCTTCATTTTAAGTATTGTCAACTCAGAAGTCTGATAAAGCTGCAAGGGCATTAGAGGTAGTCTTTCAAAATATTAAAAGAAGAAATTTCCTAGGCACCGCCAATGAAAAGTATAGGTTTCCTGCCCTCAAGAAGTTCCCCGTTCCTCCCAACCCATCAGATATCTGCAGGTGGGCCCTGCCCTTGGGAAGCTATCGTGGCTCCTCTTAGACTTCATGCTCCGTGGCTTTTCTTCTCTCCTCTAAGTATTAATATTTGTTGCTCACCTGCTATATCATGGCACCTGCAGGCTGTGCATTTTCACGAGATCAGGAAAAGCTCATTGCCCTTAGGACTTGTTAGCTGGCAAGAAAGCAAACATTGAACAAGTAATGATAAGTAATGACTGATTTTGAAGGAACCGTACAGGCACCTAGGAATACAGAAAGGGATTTCCTCCCTGAGTTGGGGGATGGAGGAAGGCTTCTTTGAAGAAGTAGCATTTGAGCCTTCTTCCTCGAGGGTGAGCAGAAGAAAAGACAGTCTAGCTTCATGGGTAAAGAAGCAGAAAATGCACAGGTGAAGAGGAGAGAAGGCAACGGTGAGGTTGAAGGTTCAAAGCAGCTCAGACAGCTGCAACTCAAGTACAATTCATCTGTATTTTTTTTTTTTTCTTTCACTAAAAGTAGAATGACAGAATAAGAAATTTATATAAGGACCATTCAGGCAGACCCCAGAGGCGAAGGTTCATGGAAGAGGTTTCCTCTTTCCCTTTCAGCTTTTAGATTTGATGCTTTGTCCCATCTGTCTTCGTTCCCTGATGGTGGGTCCATGATGTAGAAAGTTTAGCGAAGAAAATGTCTCAGGGAAACATTCCTCTATGAATCTGTTAGAAAGACAAACACCAGTGAAGCTGCACACCAGCAGCACTGATCATTTTATCTGTGGCTGTGTAGTACTGTGTGGTGTATGTCTGTGTAATACCTTTTCTTTATGCAGTCTACCACTGATGGCCATTTAAGTTGATTCCTTGTCTTTGCTATTGTGAATAGTGCTGCAGTGAACATACATGTGCATGTGTCTTTATAATAGAATGATTTACATTCCTTTAGGTATATACCCAGTAATGTGATTGCTAGGTTGAATAATATTTCTATTTTAGGTCTTTGAGGAATCGCCATACTATCTTCCATAATGATTGAACTCATGTACACTACTGCCAACAATGTACAAGCAGTCCTTCTTCTCTAATACCTCACTAGCATCTGTTATTTTTTGACTTTTTTTGACTTTTTAGTAATAGCCATTCTAACTGGTATGAGATAGTATCTCATTGTGGTTTTGATTTGCATTTCTCTAATGACACTGATCATTTTGAAGATTTATTCTTGTATAGTCTTAGTTAAATGCATAAAGTTATAAATTAAACTGAGTCTTTATCACTAAGTATAAGTTAGTGGTTATTTGGGGGCTGTTTTTGATTTACACAATAACTTATACTAATCACGTTCATTAAGATGAGTGATGAAATTGATTTAGCTGGAAAGCATAGCTCTACAGAGGCATAGCCAAAGTCTGACTATGTAAAAATATTTTTACCACTAATATTTTCGGGTAAATGAACCAACCAAAGGTATATTCTATGTGGAATTGCAGCACCCTGTTGAAAATGGCCTGCTTTAACAGTCCTCATTCCTGCTTATTAAGATGAACCTTCTTAATGTATGCAATAAAAATTAGACTCAAAGATAGCTGGTGATGTTTAGCCACCTTCAGTGACTGGGCCAAACATATATGTATATATATATATGCCAGTAAAACCTAAGTGCTGAAAATACCATTACTGATGATAATCAGGAAGAGAGGAAGGCAGTCTGTGAAAGATTTTGTACACAGTGTTCTGTCTGATACGTGGCTTTTTGGAGTCGAATGTGCACTGAGGACCACTGGCACGTTTCAGATGTGGCCCACACATACGTGCCAGGGGCAATTAACAGAGCCACGGTGGCAAACCCATTAACGCAAGAAGAGAATCTGTCATTCAGAGACATTAATTTAACGTGACACCAACAGGGGTGTTTATGTGTGCGCATTGTGGTGTTAGACATTCTGCTCTAATTGAGTTAATTAAAAGTTAACAGCACAGAGCACATCACAACGCTATAAATGACAGGCACGTGACCAGTCCTCATATTCTTTCATTTGAATAAATCTTTTGCTCACTGTCAAATTCCTCTTCTGAAGGATTCATTCCAATCGCTGCCTCTCCTTCTCCCTTTGAAGAGGGCAAGTGTTGTTCCATTTGATATATAAACAAAGGGAACTGGAAAAGATAAAAGGAGGCTTGTGTGCTATGTCATAAATATCACCATCATTGCCAGCCTTCTACTTACGCTTCTTGCTGGGAAGGGGAAAAATGTGTCCTCCTAGCCAGGGTGCTGGTAGGATGTGGGAAGAGCGCAGTACCTCCTGCTGCGGACAGTGGCTAAGAGGGTGAGGTTGAAGTAAGATTGATACAAACCTTCTGGATGGGAAAGCTGCTTGCCTCTCTGAACTGCAGTTTCTCATCTCTGAAGTGGAGCTAATGAGAATCTGGTATCCACGTCATTGAATACTTCTCAGGATGAAGTGGGAGAAATCTCTAAAGCACTTGACACAGTGTTGGGCACATAGCGAGTCTTCCCTAAAGGTTAGATGGTGCTGATTGGAGAGCCTGTCTTCCGAGCATGGGAATAGCAGCCCCCAGGTATGGCTCTCCTCACTTCCCTTTCTCAGCATCCTTGTTTGATTGGCCAGTGGAGTTTTGGACCTTTGTTTTTACGTGTTGGTTTGGTTGATTGAATTATGTTAAAATGCCTCCAAAGAAAGAAATGTGTGACATATTACTCTATACAGATTACAGGCAGAGGAACACTTGAAAATCATTGACTTAGGACAAAGTCAATAGAAATGTTATCAGTGTTGAATTTTGACTGAGGAAACTCACTTCAGTTTGCTTAAAACTTAATGCTGAGCCTTCCAGCCCTGAGGCAAAGAGGAATTCATGGCAGCTTACTTACCTCTCATGTTCCCAGCACTGTGAACCACAACACCGTTTCAAATGAAAGAAGCAAATTTCTTTGGGGGTCTAAAATCACAGGAGAATTTCAGATTGGTCATCACGTAACCAAATGAACATCATTCTTGAGTGATTCTAACAATTGAAAGATCAAAGAGGAAAAATGCTTCATACATGGCTCTTTCTTGGCACAATTTTTGGTAAAAGTCAAAGATAAGGACTTGCAAACTTGCAAACAATTTTTGGTAAAAGTCAAAGATAAGGACTTGCAAACTTGTCACAATACAAAATAGGTTTTATTTCATAATCATGTACCCCTAGTAAACACACACAAACACACACACTCAAAACAAAGTTTACAAATAATACTTTGTCTATGTGGTGCTTTCTAGTTTCCCTTTTACTGGCCCTTGTTACTTAAAATACTGGTCATGACCTGCAAATTGATTTCGTGATCTAAAAATGAATTGTGACACCTGGTTTAAAAAATGCTGATCCAAGATGTTAGGTAAGAAACACATTTCTGCAAAAATACTTCAGTGGAGGGACAGGAATGAGTTGGGGCTTGGTATCTGGTGTTCTGGAAAGAATTAAATATTTTATTAGTATCTATTGCTCATATTTCTCCCCAGCACAGTCAGTTCTGCACGGCCCGGCATCCTACCAAGGGGAGCCCATGGGAACAGGCCACTTGATTGCTTTTGAGCTCAGTCTCACAGAGAGTGCTTGAGCAACTCTGTGCATCTGAATTACCTAGGATCCCAGCAGGTCTGGGAGGGACTAAGATTGGGCGTCTATAACCAGCTCCCAGGTGATGCAGATAGATGCTGCTGCTTCCCAAAGTGTGCTGGGCTGCACGCTGAACAGCAAATGAACAGAAAATGCAAAGATGAGACCTAGTGTTTCCATGTCTCCACCCACAGTCCCATCCAGTAACGCCTCATCTTTCCTTCAAGGTCATCTTGTCTCATCGTTAGCTTTTAGAGGCTGATTGTATCATTTAATCTGCCTTTGATGAAATGTTTAAAAACCATTTGGGGCCAGGCACAGTGGCTCACACCTGTAATCCCAGCACTTCAGGAGGCCGAGGCGGGCAGATCGTGAGGTCAGGAAATGGAGACTGTCTGTCCTGGCTAACATGGTGAAACTGTGTCTGCACTAAAAATACAAAAAAATTAGCCAGATGTGGTGGCATGTGCCAGAAGTCCCAGCTACTTGGGAGGCTGAGGCAGGAGAATTGCTTAAACCCTGGAGGCGGAGGCTGCAGTGAGCCAAGATTGCACCATTGCACTCCAGCCTGGGCGACAGAGTGAGACTGTGTCTCAAAAAAAAAAAAAAAAAAAAAATCATTTGGGTGAAGTTAAAAGTTAGTGAAGAACATATTTGAAAGGGATGCATAACTCCTAGAACTGACAGTGAAATGGATGCACCAAGCCTTATGGGGGGCCATGAAGTGGGGGAGCTCCGGCCTTTGGTAGCAGGAACTGGAGGAGATATTTTTAAGTGAGGCCATTGGACGGAACCATCCTCACAGGTCCTTCAGGCCTTGCAGATGACACTCAAATTTCAGGGAAGAGATTTAAGTGGCCTCTTGGGTCACAGGTCTACTCCTCAGACAAATAGAAGAGGACGTCTTGACTGACAGACCACCGAGACTTTGTTAGGATATGGTGATCACGATTCAGCTTCCGTCGAACGGGGCTGTGCATGCCGGGTGGATAGTCACAGCAGCAGCACCCTGGGTTGCAGAAACCTAAGTTACTTTCAGAGGGAGAGAAGTGCTTTTGCTAAACACCATCCCTGTGGTAAGTGCATTACACATAGAACCTCATCCCCTTGATAAGGCAGCTGTTCTCAACTGGGGATGACTTTACCCTGCAAGGGATAGCTGGCAATGCTGGATACATCTTTGGTTGTCACGAGTGAATTCAGGGTGCTCCTGGCATCTGGTAGGTCGAGGCCAGGGATGTGGCTCAACATCCTGCAATGCCCACAGTAGCCCCATGACAAAAGAATTACCCAGTCCAAATGTCACTACTGCCAAAGCTGAGAAGCCCTGCAACGAACTTGCCTGATAGTGATGGTTTTATTTTCCTCTTTTTTTTTTTTTTTTTTTTTTTGATGACACAAAGTTGGATAACAGTCCACAAGATCAGAAAGCTAATAAGTAGCAGAGCTTGGGCCCAGATCTGTGTGGTGCCAGGACACCCTGCCTTCTTGCTGTGTCTCTGAATACTGGCCACTTGCACCTGCCTGCCAAGGAACACAGGCAGTGGGAGGAGGCACTGAAAGGGTCTCCTAAGCCTCATAACAAATGTGTGAGTTCCCCCACCGTGGCTGATCGGATTTGTTCTGTTCCATTCCGGAGTCACTGCAAACTACCAGGTTTTAATTCAGTCCTAACCTGTGGGAAGGCTTCGCACCTGAGGTTACCTGGTGCAGCTGTCTTCACGCTGGCACAGTGAGAACTTACCAAATGATTAATAGCCACGGAGTTTCCCAAAACATCCAGGTGGAAGACTCACAACCAGCTTATTCCCTTTTAATATTCAGTCATAGAAATTGAATATACCAGGGTAGCAGCAGGCACACCTGGGGACCTGGGCATGAGGTTTCGCTTTACACAACCCCTTCTGTGTGTGATTTCCCCAGGCCACATGATGGGTAATGGGCCTCTGTGTCTCTGATTTGCCCATGGGGAGAGGACATTAAGTCTGCATGGCTGTGGTGTAATCGGATGTGTAGGGAGTCTCTGAGAGCCGGAGGACCATCTTTTCCATGCTGCCTCGCTTGAGATGCCTGTCAATAAAAGTAGACTTGTGGGAGACATTGTGTTTGAAAAGAAGAAATTTCACTTTCTTTCAAATATTCTATGGTCTGGGTGAAGTGCCTGGGGTTTTCACAATTATACCGTGAGCCATTGGGAAGTATGAACATATTTTGCACTTTGAAAGACCTGGATTTTGCTGGAGACCCTAGAGAATGTTCTCACGGGAGTCCCCCTCCTTTACCTTGGAAAGAACTAACTGAATTTGAAAAGAAATTGGAGGCAGAAAAAAACATATAAAGAAATATGGGGAAAAAAAATCTGTGTAACTTTCAAGTGAAAGAGTTTCCTTAAAAATTCATGAGATGGGTTATAATAAATGCACTGGAATAACTTGTAACAAAAATATCAACAGTTTTTCTTTTGCAGATGTTTCTCAAATATTTGGGGTGGTTTCAATGGTTTTAAAAGCTGCCTCCAAATGCTTTTATGTTCTCTATTTGGACCACCGATTGAGTAAGAATTTTGCTAATTAGTGTAAATTCATTAGGCTTTAGCATAATTATATTTCAAACCAACCAGCTAAATTGATGTGATGTTGTTTGTCCTGAGAATGACTAAATGAATGATAGGAAATAGGATATATTCTTTGAAACTCGATATCCTTAGAGCTTGGCAAACCGTCTGGTATTCAAATACATTTTGTTAAATGAGTGAATATAATATAAGCATGGGTATAAATAAGGAGGAGAGATGAATGGGCGGAGGGTGATTATGGCAGAAAAACAGGCATGGGGCTCTTGCCAAGACCTAGCAGTCGTTTTTAGGAATCGAGTGACACAGGTGTTTTCGGAAGTTCTCAGATGGGAAAAGTTACCAAAAGCAACAATTCCAGCTTTTGGTACAAAACATCCCTGTGCTTAGTTGGTTGTCTGCTGTCTCCTAAAACGTTCAGGATCAGTGAATTCTAACAGTAATGTTTCCTTTTTAGAAAATCAGGCTGGTAGTGTTGAACTGAACTCAAATCTGCCTTTTAGGAAATACCTGTTTCCTCCTGGTTCTTCCTCTTGAGATGTGTAGAGATCTACCATCCAGGCCACAGAACGAGCTGAGATCACTGAGGACAGATTGCTTGACTTGGTTCATAGGAATGGTCTTGACTCCTGCCTAGCCACCGTTCACTGGATGGTTTGATACGAAAAAATAACTTCAAATATGATCTTTGGGATGTGGTTTGGCCAGTGTTGAGAATTAAAACCATTACCTCTGCCACTTGTGCTCATGAGGCTTTTGACTGGCTTCCTCTGTTCTCTCATCCAGGTTCTCAAACCTCCTGGTGAATGGTGCAGGCAGAGAGAGTAGCAGAAGCAGCAGGCTGTTGCCATAAACTCAATCCCAGCCACGTAGTCAGCTTTGCCAGTGTTCTGCCCAAGTGTAGCACAGGTTGATGGCTAGAGACGTTTAGAACATCCCACTCCCCGCTCTTGAGGCAAAATTTTCAAAAACAGTGATAGCAGAAATACCCCAGATAGTCTTTCATGCAGAGACTCAACACTTCAGTAAACTTCATTTCTTATATCAAGATCCCAAAGTTCCTGCCTTTCCCTAAGGTTCCAAGACAGAACTACCCAGCCTGTTGTGGCTCTACCTCCAATTTCTGTTTTTTGTTAGCATGTGATGTTCTTAACATACAGACATTATCATAAGTTGGAGACTCCATTTTCTTTTTCTTTTCCTTTTTTTTTTTTTTGAGATAGAGTCTCACCCTGTGTCCCAGGCTGCAGCGCAATGGCACAATCTCTGCTCACTTTAACCTCTACTTCCTAGGTTTAAGCAGTTCTCCTGCCTCAGCCTCCTGAGTAGCTGGGATTACAGGTGCATGCCATCATGCTCGGATGATGCTTTATATCTTTAGTAGAGACAGGGTATCACCATGTTTATCAGGCTGGTCTCAAACTCCTGACCTTGTGATCTGCCTGCTTTGGCCTCCCAGAGTGCCAGGATTACCAGCATGAGCAATCCACACCCAGCCCGGAGACCCCATTTTCAAGGCAACTGAAATGAGTCAGAGCTAGATAGCAGACATAGAGTATAAATTTCTTCTGCCCAACCCTGATACATTTTTTTCATCCAGTATGATGCTCTCCTGATAAATACCACCTTTACAATGGGAATTTAAGATGGGTTGTCATTTTAGCAAAATTTCCATTGGATCATATTGATTTTATGGTCAGCTTGAACTCTCAAATCTTTGTTTATGAATTTTTATCAGTATCTGACTCTACCAACTTGATTTGATCGGTTGCTTTTTGAAATAGAACTTTGTATTTAACTTCATTGCTAACATACATATATAACTATATACATATGCTTATGTACATATACATTGTATATATGTATATATACAGTATTAGTATGTGTGTGTATATATATGCACATCATGTATGTGTGTGTATGTGTGTGTGTGTGTGTGTGTATATATATATACCCTTTAAGAGTAATAAAATAACTATTAAGGTTATTTTTGATTGAAGAAACATATGTAATTAATATCAAATCATATTTATGGCTTGCAGCTTACCCCTCTGCCTACCCCTGATTTCTAATTCCTAATTTCTAAAGACAACACCCCTCTAAACTCCTTTGACTGTTTTTTTTCTGACATAAGATTATACAATCATCATACTATTATAATTTTCATTTATAAACATGTATTTTTTCCATTAAAACTAAAGCTATTGTGCTCAAACTATGGACACATTTTATTACCCCTTTATGTCCTAGGTTTATATTATTGTGGCTATGAGAATCTGCTGTAAATAATAATTAAAAGAAATTCTACTCTAATAGAATTTTCTTTATCAAGTTTCATTGTGTTTTTCCTGGTGTTAATAATTATTTTTCATTTTGTCTAGAGTTCTATGTATTTATTATTAAATCCTGGGCTAAACATTCCAACAGAGCTGTAAGACTTTTGTCAATATCTTTAAATGTCTCCAGTCATCTGTTTCTTTGTTTTTATTTTCTTGGCATTTGTTTTTCTTGGAATTCTCTGTATTCCTGCTCTAGTTTCTTCCTCTGAGCCTGCTTCTCAGTCATTACCTTGACTGGCCATCAAACTGGGAAGTCACTTTGTTCTGTGTTGAGTCTCTTCTTTCCCAAATCCTTTCTCTTTTTCTTCCTGGTTAGCCTCTAAATTATGCGTGTATTTTGTGAACCTGAAAATCCCTTTTCTACCTTTGGACTTGCAGGTTTGGGTGGTTGTAGAACTCTAAGTTGAATATATTTTTCAATAGGTGATGAACTTGCTAGACTCATTATCTAATTTTCTTTCAATTCCTTTTTACCTGTGTTCTCTTAAAAATACTTCATAAATTTCTTCAACTTTATTTTATGACCACTCTGTTGTTGTATTATTGTTTAATCTTTTCCATCATAATTTCAGTTTTACTGGTTCTTTCTTGTTCTCTCAATGTTCATTTTTATAGGAGTCTTTCTTTGTGAATACTTATGTCTTCAAGAATATTATTTACAGGTGTTTGGTTTGTAAAGCTTCACCTGTTTTCTGCTGCTTCTAGATTTCTGCTTTTTTTCTTTATTGTCTGTGTTAGAAGCTTTGTTCACATTCGTTGTGAATCTCTGTGGCCCGTTGTTCTCTTGGTGAAGCACTAGTGCTCTTAGGAATTCTACATGGACGTGCCTGTAAACTGATGAGCCTCAAAATGGATGATGGGGTTGGAACTCTGCCATCAGCATCTGTGATTATTTTCATTTTTTTGCTTGTTTGTTAGTTTTTGTTTTTGAGACGGAGTCTCACTCTGTCGCCCAGGCTGGAGTGCAGCGGTGAGACCTCGGCTCACTGCAACCTCCGCCTCCGGGGTTCAGTTGATCCTTCTGCCTCTGCCTCCTGAGTAGCTGAGATTACAGGTGAGCGCCACCATGCCTGGCTAATTTTTGTGTTTTTAGTAGGAACGGAGTTTCACCATGCTGGTGAGGCTGGTCTCAAACTCCTGACCTCAGGTGATCCGCCCACCTCAGCCTCCCAAAATGCTGGGATTATAGGTGTGAGCCACCGCACACAGCCCATCTGTGATTATTCTCTCTTGGGACAGAGAGTTCTCTGGTGGAAATATCTCTAATCTCCCATGTAGGGAAATCAAGCCTATCTCCTAGCATTCTGAAAGTGGACATGGGCATGTGTCTCACCACTCAGTAGGTAGACTCTCCTCTCGTCACTTTCTGTGCAGCCCCTCTATCCTGGTGTACTCAAGTTCAGAACCTGTTTGGTTCACCTCTTTCAGAGGATGAGTGTCTTCTCTCTGACTTGGTGAAGGGAGGGCCCGTTGTGGGCTGGAGGAAAGGAGATGAGGGTCGAGCAACCACAGATACCTGTTTTTAAACAGCCCTTCAGTTTCAGCCCCACTTCTCCCTTCAGTCTAGAGTTACCTGGTATTTTCAATCCCTAGTTTTTTTCAGGGTTCTGCAGAAGTAATCCAGTGCTTTGTTACCAGATTCTCTCTCTTCTCTCCCTTACTGGATCTTTAGCTTGATGTTTTTTAGTTATTCTGCTGAGTCAGTTATTCCTTGTTCTCTTGTACTCTATATTCCAAAATTTTGTTGACATCTTTCTTCCACGGCTGACCCATCTCCCATTGTTTTTGTTGCTATGGATTTATATATTTTTATTCCTAAAATATTATTTTGATAGAACTTTAGGATGAAACAGAGATAAATGTGAATCAAATGGCCACATTTAACTTGGTCACATATAGAGATTTTAAAACGGATTTTATAAGTTGCTTTCTATATTTTATTTTTTTCTATTCAATTATGTTCAAAAATATTTATAGATGCCTATTAAATATATCCCAGGTACTACCTGGGTACTGGAGGTGACACAGGAAATGAAACAGACAAAGCATCTATTTATTTAGAAGTTTTTAGGCTGCTATATTTTGTCTTTAACATTAGGGGATAATGTTTTTAATTTTTTCCCTATTTTTACTTACCCTGTTTTTAAAGTTTCATTAATAGAGTAAGATCTAAACACTGAAACTACAGATCTTGAATCAAAATAGGATTCTCTGAGGTTGTTTAAAAAAAAAAATTAGTTGAAAAAGATATAAGTGGCTAGCATGAGTTGAGAATTCAGCTGATGTCTAGTGTTCTGCCTATGCAGTGATAAGAATGTAGTGTATGTAGTTCCTGTGCTGGGCACTTCACAAACCTCCTTTTATTCCATCTTTAAAACAATGCATGATTGCAAATAGCATACCCATTTTTCAGATGAGATGATAGAGGCTCATGGAAGTCTATCAACTACTGCTAAGGTCACACAGCTAGCAACAATTCCTATATTGTTGACTCAGAAGACAGTGTCACTAATCCTCACACACATACTCACATTTATTACTATTTCTGCAGGAAATCAATACCATTAATACTCCAGACCAAAGGTTTCATTGGATTTAAGCACTGACATGAGGCCATGACCATAGCTCCTTCTATGGATATATGTCCACTTTAATTTATATAAATTCTACCCTAAGGAGGGTAAAATGTTAACTGAAATTGTGGTCATTGTTAAAATTGAATTCATCACTTAATGGCAATTACTTATTTTAATTATAACATCTATGTCCAAGTCAGTGTGTTTCAAGTTGCTGTATTACTCAGAAAGTTTTTATCAGGAACGCACTCCCTCTGTAACTAACACAGATATAGTCTTCTGCTGGCAGCATCTCCTCTCTTCACACTCCAGGGAATACCTAAAAAATGGAATAGGGAGACTTTGCCCTTTACTAACTCTTAAGGCAAAGAAGCCTAAGTAAGGACAAGCATTAAGTCAATATCTCCCGTATGGATGTTAAGGTCCTCAGCACCATAAGCATCACCATCTGTGGCTGTCTTTTACCTATGGCTGATGAAGTAGATTTCTTCTGGAGTCCTCTCTTTCCCCTGCCTCTAAGAGCTTCTTGGTGAAGCCCATACACTTCACTCACTCTTCCTGGCCTCAAGTTAGGTGTCTTGTCCTAACCTTCAATGACCCACAGGCACCTCTACCTCTCAGCTGAGCTCTCAGCCTGTTTTCTTTTTTATATTCATGCTGTGATTGCAAATGACAGGAGTTATGATTGTTGTTGCCCCACTCTCATCACCTACTTAGACATCTTCATCTTCCAGTATTCTCAGCCTTGCTTTTTTTCCTCAGTGTTATGAATTTACTAGGGAGGAGCTGGTGAAACCCTGAAGTGCAGCAGAGGCATGCATGCCTCATTCTTCGCTAAAACAAATGCCTTCAGAAGCAAGTACCAGAAACCCCAACCCAACTGATGTAAACAAAGAGGAAAATGTATCATCTCACCAAACACAGTCTGAAGGTGCAGGGAAGCTCAGGGATGGTTAATTCAACATCTCTCCAGCATCAAGGATTTGGTTCTCTCCCTCTTCCTGCTTTGACATTCAGAGCCAGCTGGATTATCCTCAGGCTAATTCACCCCATGTATGCAGAATAGCTGCACAGCTACAAATGTTACAGGCAGGCACATCAACTTATAGTAGAAAAATGGAGCAGCTCCCCCTTTCTGTCTCTGTGATGGTTTAAATGCTGTCTCCAAAACGCATGTTGAAATTTAATTGCCATTGTGATGATATTAAGAGGTGAGACCTTTAAAAGGTGATTAGGTCATGGGGGCTCTGCCCTCATGAATAGATGAATGCTGTTATCTCTGGAGAGTGTGAGTTACAGCGGGAGTGGGCTCGCAATAAAAGGATGAGTTTGGCTCCCTTCCTCTTGCAAGCTCACTGATGATGTGTTGCCTTTTCACAACATGATGATGGAGGAAGAAGGCCTCGCCAGATGTGGACCCTCAATCTTGGACTTCCCAGCCTCCAGTACCGTGAGCAAAAAAAAATTTATTTTGATTATAAATTACCCAGTCTGAGATACTCCACTGTAACAGCAAACAGTGGACTAAGACATCTTGTATCACCACTTTCCCAGAAGTTCCCATGCCCCTCATATGTGCCCTTGTGCCTTATTGACCAGACCAAGCGAAGTGCCTGCCAGTCACTGGTGAGGGCAGTGAGATGACCACAAATGGCAAATTAATCAAACTTTACTCCTAAGTTTAGATGAGGATCCCTTCTTCAGCCACATGACTGTATGGGAAATGGTAGACACTCATATACAAAGGTATATACATACACACATGGATATTAACTCAGTGATAGGACCGGATTAAACCCTTGATAACAGTTACTGGAATAATTATAAGTGCAGATGTTAAAAATAACTCCACAGCAGTTTGGCCTTAATACAGTGATGTATATGCTCATATGCATATCTGTGTGTGTGTGTGTGTGTACCCATACCCAAGTTGTATGTAACCTTCGCAATTTGTAAGAGAGAAAGTTCCATGGAAGCATAAACAGAAGATCAACTGGACAGTTATGCCGTGTGCGGCCTGATGTATCTGGCACATCCTTCATTCTTTTCATAGAAATCCTTCTGCCAATTGGTGCAAGCATTTCCGAGCAGATACCATAGCTGTTAAAACAATTACCACATTTTTTCCAAACCTACAGTCAGCACACACAATCAGATAGGTACTTCTTTCCAATCTGTTAATTAATTGATGTGATATGAATGATAGAAATTCATCCCAGTTCATGTTTAATGACATATAAATTATATGTTGTAGACGATGTCTACATTTCTACATTTTTTTGACATCACCAGTGACATGAAATGAAATGCAAATTTCAATGGGTATAGCATCTTGGTCTCAATAGTTTTAGTGTGGATATTCCTCCTATAGAAAAATGTTATGAAAATTTGAATTGATCACCATGTGATTGATATTGAGAAATATGATTTATATAGTCTGTGAACTGCTATTGGGTATAAGCATAGAAGCTGGGCACAGGTTCCTAAGGAGTGCGTGTCTGAGAATGTCTCAGAGAAGTCGGAGCTGCTTTGCTCACCTGCACACTTCTTAGGTTCTGCATAGCACTCTTCAGTTCTCTGTTGTTGAAGGTAAACTCTGCCACAAGCCAGACTCCAAGGGCAAGACCAGAGCAGAAAGATGGGAGGGTTGTCAAAGAAGCATGAAGGTGGTTTTATTTCATTCTGACCAGGCAACTTGCTCAGCTTCGGCTTCAGCCATCAGCTACATCTGTGAAGACACCTTTACTGTTGATGTTATAAACAGTAAAACAATGACTTCATAATCTAGAACTCTCTAGAACCTCCTTTTCTATTACAAGAGCAATGGCTTTTCTCTCCTTGTTTTTGAAAACATGAGGCTTCTTAGAAATTTAGATGTTGTGTCATAACCCAACATAGTTTGCATAATTGCAGAGAACTCACTAGATGACATGTTCCCATCTTATATGAGTCCCCTCCCCAGAACTCCTGGAGAGAACTAAAGTGCAGGGCAGATCCTGTTGATATAGCTTTGTATTATGAAACTTCATTAAATATGTTATGCAATGCATTACTGCTATATGCATCATAAATAGACACACCATCCTTCATGTCTGAAATATTGATTATCTAAACTCTGTCACATAATCTATTTGGACCTAGGGATATGAAGATAAAAAGACTCAGTCTGGTGGCAGAATAAAATTCCTAAACAGATACTAGAATAGTCTGGGAGATGTTCCCGGAAGGTGCAGAGTGCCATGGGAACTCAGAGGACAGATTCCTAGCCTAGTAAGAATTCTTGGATCACTCCACCCCAAAAGAATGAGGGTTCTGTTATCCTTAGTGGGAGGTGGTGTAGTTGTGGATTAGGTCTTATCATTTCATGCACTGACCACTTCTGCCCCGTACCCCGAATAAGTGCCCCATGATCTCTTTATCTTTGACCTCTTGCCACCTTCTTTTCTCCTAGCCTTGCTCCTCACCATGTAGTCCTAGACAGATGGACAGCTCACCATCTGGTGGAGGACTGGACTATTGGAGAACCATTAATCCCTTCTGCACTTTGGGGATGATCTCATCTGATTTCTCTGTCCTGCTTTCTTAAACCTCCTAAAATGCATTTCTATGCTAAGTTAAACAGAATTGATTGAGGCTAGATTTACTAAGTCCTTTGAAATGGTTCTATTATTTCAAATGCAAGAAAATAATGTACTACACCTCCTGAGAAATATATCTTCTGCAACATTTTCATTAATCTCTTTATTAAACGAAACTGGTTTCTCTTTGAAATTAATTACTGAAGTAGTATTGAGAATTTTAATTTCCACAATATACCAGCAAGAGATACTGCTGTATCTTTATACACTGTTACACAGCAGGGCAATAATCTATTGAAATAAGCCCGAAAAGGGGGCAGCTTGTAATTAAAACAGTATAACACGAGTGTTTGATGACTCTCTTAGTGCTAAAATGGCCTTGTCATGCTGTGTTTGGGTGGAATAAAATGTATATTTAGGAAACAGCTCTATATGGAGAAGTCAACTCAGGTTTTACAGTTTGGGATGTGGCTGTCTTCACTGCAATAATATACCCACAAGGAAGTATGGTCTGTTTTTGGCATCTGAGAATTACAACCATTGCCACTCACTAGGAAGCTTCTTCCCTTACTACGCCACCCTCACTGTGAAATTTAAAATATTTAAGTCATGAAGCAGGGAGCATCAATTATAAATGTTGGTATCCATGGAAAAGCCATGAGTATGCAAATACCTGAGTGCACGCACAGCACATGTGTAGGTGCCAGTCCACGAATGGGTGCAAATCCCACCTGTGTGCAGCAAGGCCCTCTTCGATGCAGATTCAGCAATCACTCTCCCTCACGCTTAGAGGAGGCATCATATTTTTCAAGACACGTTTCCATCTATCATCTTCTATCCTCCCAGGCCTGTTTTCTCATGATAAGAATTATTTACACATCATTTACATTTAGAGATTTGTTTTTTTTTTTTTTTTTTTTGCTAGTGCCAAACACATTTTTGCAGATGCTGTGCTGCTTTTCTCTTTTGTCACTTTCTTCCTTCTCACCTTCCCTCCCTCCCTCCCTTCCTTTCTCCCACCTCACTCCTTTCCTTCCTTCCCTTCTTTTCTCTCTCTCTCCTTCCCTCCCTGTCTCTGTCCTCCCTCCTTCTTTCCTTCCTCCTTTCCTCCCTCCTTCCTTTCTTCCTTCTCTCCCTCCCTCCCTTCCTACCTCCCTTTCTTCCATTCTCCCTTCCATCCTCCCTCCCATCCTCTCTCCCTTCCTTCCCCCTTTCATTCTGTTACACAGTAATTTATGAATACATTTTCCCTTTACCTGGTTTCATTTCCACTACCTTGTGGGTCAACTTTGTCTGTCAATGTTGTGCAAACAAAACCTTTTTATTCAAGAGAAGCTCTAGATCTAGCTCCATCGAGTATTTTAAACAGGCAAAATAGAACTGCCTGAAATTAGTGACTTGAGGAGACAAAGCAGCCTCTGCTTCTCCTGATCCACTGGAAATGACTCAGCGAGGGCCTCAGTGGAACTGCCTGGGGCTCATTCACCCTTATCCAGCTCAGGCAATGGAAGGCCCTCCCCTAAGTCACCTGGCTTTTATCTTTCATCTGTTCCCAGGGTGCAGGTTGGAGCTTGGAAGGATTGATGTTCTGTTTCCCCAACATCATTAATTCTCTTTTCAGCTTTAAGATTTTTGTTCCATTTGGGTTTCATCCTCACCTCATCCTAATTCTATAATATCTATGTAAACATAGACTTTGCATAAGACTGTTGTTTACCATGCATCAGCATAAACAATAAAACTTTAATATTCATCCCTACACCATCTAAAAGAATCTTGCCTGCCACTGAGAAAAAGTGTTTTGTTGTCATCTACAAACATCTGCTTAGACTGGTTTCCTCTGAGGCCAAGTCTTGAATGATTGGGTTTAGAATGCTGCCAAGGATCAGCACGGAGCCGGGGATCCATCCTTTCTCTGTTACCTTTTTGGTTTAAACATCAGGCCAACACATTGAACCTCCAGAGGGCTCGCAGATGAGATAGAATAAGTAGTGTGTCCTCTTTGCCAGTCGGGAAACCAAAGCACAAAGATAAAGCAAAGAACCACATTTGCAATGTATGTGAAAGTGTACATTGAATTGGGACACTCCTGTACCACCAAAGGATTCACTTTTTATCTATTTGGGAGGAAGACAATGAGGCTCTTGGCCTATCAGATCCAAATAGGAGTTGGCGGTTGCTGAAATTGATGGTTGCAGGAATTGATAAGCTTTGGTTAGGTGAATGGCATTCAACAGAGCCATTGGTACCTTGGGCAGGCTCATAGTTTAGTGTCATTTCAAACTGCAATTCCTTAGTAATGCTAAATGAATATTTATGAAGGAGAGGGTGAGTCCTGCTTGTGAGAAAGAAAGGGAAAGTCTTGTGATTATCCTCACATTCCCCTGTTGCCTTGAGTTCAACTCCAGCCTTTCATTTACAAACATTCCTTCTGCCAATATCTTCTCTGTGCCTGCAATGACCAGGCCCCGCTCTAAGTGCTGAGTATACCGCCATCAACACCACCAGCTTGCTGCTTTTAGGGAGCCCAAAGTCCTGCCTACTCAACTTATAAAATCCTGTAGTTGCCTCTTCTTGGAAGGCAGTTCCTTAATTTTGACCACTGACACATGTACCTTTGAGGTCTATGCCGTATACCCAAAAGCTTCTCTAAGAAAACACAATACAGTTGAATCACGTATTCTCCCTGGATGAAGTTTATTAACTAAAACTTTGTTCATCTTCTAGTATTTCCAGTGATATTTTAGTGAGTTAGTCATACATGACTGCTGAGGGCAGCCTCCAAGCTGGGCTTCTCCTTATCCTGGATTAAGGCCACCAGCAGCCCACACTGAGGCACAGTTCATCAAAAAAATGATGATTGCTGTTAAAGCCCCAATCCGGCATAATGTCCTTTTTATTTAAAAAAAAAAAACCTGTACCTAGAAGTAACTGTCCAGAAAAGAAGGATATAATGCTTACCCAAGATCATAAATACTGGAAATCATACAATTGCTGGTTTCTCAGTTACAGTAAGAAAATAATTCATAATACTCGAGGGGAGGGTCGTACTTGTGAGCCAGCATTATTTATAGAAGCCTTTCTTTTATCTTTCTTTGCAAAGTCTTTCACCGGAATCATTTACTTAGGATAATTAGAGAAAAAATCCGTAGTAAATTTTACATAAATATTAACTACAAATCAATTCCAATAAAAATGCTGCTGTTCAATCATCTGTACCACTGCACTTGGGAGAGAATAATTTATGTTCAAGCCACTTTAGCTGGATTAATCTCTTCAAACCTAAGCGATCCATGTGAAGATCTTGTCACTGAAAATTACTTTTGATCCAACACATCTCACATATCATAATGGTAATAAACATTTGTCTTGTGCCTTGAGGTCTACAGAGTGTTTTTCATCCATTATCTCTCTACATTTTCATATTGATTTTTAGATAATTAATTCGTTCAACCAATATTTGAGTGCATCCTGTTTGTTTATTCAACAAAAATTTATGGAGTACCTCTCTGCGTACTTAACTGTTGGGGATGCAGAGGCAAATAAGAGGGTCTCCAGCCATAAAGAAGGTACCTTCTAGTGAGGGGGGTAGATGATAAACTTGAAAACTGTGCAAGTGTATGGCCCAACGTCAGGGAATGGTAACACCTGTGAATTAGTAAGAGGCAGGGGCTATATATGGACACGAAGTGCCTGTTCTCGCTACATCAAGGGTTAAAGGGTGAGCATCTCGAGTGATGTGAGACAGCGAACCAGGAGGATGGCATTCCAGGCAGAGTGAATATTTGGATCACGCCTCACATTTCATACTGCTGTTGACGCTTACGACTTAATACCACACGAGTGTTTTCCTGTGTTCAAACTTGAATTTGTAAAGTCTGAAAAATATTCCATTTTTTGGATGTCCTTATAAATTTATAGATATCCAACAGTTGCAGTCTGAGGCTTATCAAACTTTTCCCACTCCGTACTGAGCCTCAGACTCACCAGGCTGCAGAGAAACATGTCTGGCAAATCGTAATGATCTGGATTAATAGGTCTGTGTGGCCCCTGAGGATTTCATAAGCTGGAAAAACTACCCCCAATTCATGGGGATTGGGCTGGACATACTTCAGTCACTTTCCTCGAAAATCGTAGGAAAGAAAGAGCTGTGGCAGAGTCCGCAAGGGAAATGTGGTCTGTTGACTGGTCCTAGGAGTTTCAGGAACAACCATTCTGTGCAGATCAGGCATCCCGGTGGGGATTTTGGAAGTGGATTTTACTCTGAGAGCTAATGATGAGTTTGCTGGAAATAATTTTTCTATTTCCATATCCATCTGGTAATATAGGACAGTGAGCTCAGTAAGCACAACCTGCTCAGATAACCAAATCTGCAGTGTGACTACGATGCTCATGGCTGGTGACATTCAACAGGCTTTTGTCTCATAACTTCAGCATTTGTTTTGCGGGGAGGGACCACAAAGATGCTATCCATTGAGCAGTCTTTCACCCTAGTTTTGGTGCATATCCATTCTTTAATCAAGCACAATGGCTCTAAAATAATATCAATTAGGTTTTTTTAATTTTTTTTAATATACTTTAAGTTCTTGGGTACATGTGCAGAACGTGCATGTCTGTTACATAGGTGTACAGGTGCCATGGTGGTTTGCTGCATCCATCACTCCGTTGTCTACATTAGGTATTTCTCCTAATGCTATCCCTCCCCTATCTCCCACACCCTGCTATCCCTCCCCTAGCCCCCCACCCCTCCACAGGCTCTGGCATGTGATGTTCCCCTCCCTGTGTCCATGTGTTCTCATTGTTCAACACCCACTTATGAGTGAGAACGTGCAGTGTTTGGTTTTCTGTTCTTGTGTTAGTTTGCTGAGAATGATGGTTTCCAGCTTCATCCACGTCCCTACAAAGGACACAAACTCACCCTTTTATGGCTACATAGCATTCCTTGGTGTATATGTGCCACATTTTCTTTATTCAGTCTATCAATGGTGGGCATTTGGGTTGGTTCCAAGTCTTTGCTATTGTGAACAATGCCGCAATAAACAAAACTTTTAGGTGCAGGGGGTACATGTGCAGGTTTGTTACAGGTATAAATTGTGTGTCACAGGGGTTTGGTGTACACACTATTTTGTCATCCATGTTCTAAGCATAGTACCAATGGATAGTTTTTCAGTCCTCTCCCACTCCCCACCCTGCACCCTCAAATCAGCCCTGGTGTCTGTTTCTCCCTTCTCAGTGTCTATATGTACTCAATGTTTAGCTCCCCCGATAAGTGAGAACAAGGGAATCTGCTTTTTTCTTCCTGTGAATGCCCATGCATGGAAGACTGGATAAAGAAAATGTAGTACATATACACCATGGAATACTATGAGGCCACAAAAAGGAAAATGATCATGTCCTTCTTAGGAACATGAATGGAGCTTGGGCCATTATTCTGAACAGTATCAATTCTTAAGCCAACAGGGAGGCCCGTTTAAAAGTAGCTGCACAGAACTACGTAAAAGTGAAGACAGGTTTTAATGACATGGGTTTCAAGTTAACTACTGTTTGTTGATCTCTTGTGGTTTCCATGTGAGGAGCACTTCAGTACTACAGGGCTATCATGTTTTTTATTTTCACAGCTACGCAAGTGAAAATGTGAGTACTTTTAGTTCCCTCCACATTCAACACATATGAAAATTGAGGCTCAGAGGGGTGAAAGAGTCACCCGTGATAAAACAATTGGTATTGAACCTGGTGTCTAGCCCCGTGTGCAGGACCTCATAGCTCTTAACCATTAACCCATACTGATCTACCATAGGTGGTAGTGCAGGCTTTGCCTCTGACCACGTGGCTTATACTTTCCAGACTTCCTCTCCATCCCTTCCCTGGAGTTAAGCTCTCTTCCAGCCTGCATCATGACAGCAGCCTGTTCAAGCCTGTCTGACAACCTCTGGCCTTCCCCGAGGCCAGGCCATCTTCTCCATCCCAACCCAAAAGTCCCTCAAAAGCAAGACCACTCAAGTGTCAACCCTGCTTAAAAGCCTCAGTGACAACCCTTCTGCCGGGTGGGACTGCCAGCAGGAAGGTGGCCTTAGGGAAAAAGCTGGTTTCAGCCAAGGCTGGAGGTGGAGAGAGTGTTCTAGAAAGCACTGATTACTGGAAGGTTTTGTGGATCAGAGACCTCTTATTTAGCTCAGGCCCTTGGTTCATGCTCGTCTCTCTGTTGATGATATTCTTTCTTCCACTCATTATCTGGCTCCTACCCTGAGTGAACCCATGCCTCCCTGACCTGCTAGGGACCCTCTGCCATAGGCTTTCGTTTCTTACTCCAGCTTTCTGAAAGCCTTACTGCAGTTTGAACTTATATTTGTGAGGTTATCTGATTAGTATCTTTATAGCCCTCTAAATAGTGTATTTCTTCAAGAAGGTAAGTCCATCTTTTCCCCCAGTGAAATCCCCATACCCAGCACAGATCCTGGTGTGTGAAACTTGCTGAATGCATTGAAAATAGTAGGTTAATGATTTTATCAATTTATTTAAAGGATCCTCAGTTCCTGCTACAATGGTTCTCAAACACCTAGTGGCAGGAAGTGTTTGTCAAATATGCAGATTCTTGGGCCCCATCCCAGATCTACTAATAAGAACCTCCATGGGTGTGAACTATAATTTGTAAGCAAAATGTATAAGCAAGCTCCCAAGGTGAATTTCAATTTGGAAAAGAGTTTGGGGACTTCCTTGTTAGCAGACAAAATCCAGTCTTCATTCCACTTAGGTGTGTTCAAATGGTGTCATCTCGGTGAACCCTCCTCTGCCCCTCTTTTTTAAAATTCTAAACTTCCAGCCCAGTCTGACCCAGCACTCCCTATAGACACATGCTTTATTTTTATCAGAGAAGCTATCTGTCACCCCTAATTATACATGAGGGCAGGGATCTGTGGTCACTCCTACTGTATTCCCATCCCCTAGAACAGTGCCTGGTATATATTAGACATCCAATAAATGTTTGAATTAATGCCCAGTTTACCCCATGGAGCATTTACAATGTTCAAGGCTTTATGCAGCTGGGCCCTGCAACTTGAGATAATATTGACATTCTTTTTTTTTTTTTTTTTTGCTTTTTTCCTTTTGATTAGATGACACTTGACAAATTAGGCCAGCCATCATACTTTCTGTCCAAATGGCTGTTGGGTCATGTCCACCTAATAGAAAGGCAATTTTGGTTGCTAATTTCCTGTCTGATTAGATTAATTGAATTCAGACGGTGAGCACAGAGCTCCCGTTCCGAGTAAACAGGACAGCACTGACATTAGTGCCTACCCAGGCTTCTTAGTTTTTCTCTGATGAGGAGCTGTGTTTTATTTCCTTGATCTGTTGGAATTACTGGGAGAGATGGAGAAGATGCAGGGGAGCTTGGAAATCCTGTAGGAGGGGCTCAAGGAGAGGGGCACCATTTTCCTCGTGGCATTAGCAAAAACTCAGGGGTAAACCTTATGACTCTAGCTTGGGAAAGAAGGGATGCCTGCTTTGTCAATTTTAAGTACAGGATTAAAGACTCGTTATATGTCATTTCTGAACCCATAGTTCAGAAGGTTAATTAAGGTAATTAAACCTCCCATTCATAGCAAGTAACTTCCCTGCATGTTGGGCACTGGCAGTAGTGGTGGAAGGAAAGAAAGAAGGGTGAGAGAAGGGTCACAAACGAGTCACAGAGGCTGCTCTCAAGAGCTTACAAACTAATGAAGCACTTTCGTTTTTATGCTTTACGTTCTATAGTAGAAAAAATCGAGGTAGCTTATAATGAAAACCACAGATTCATGATGCTCATTTAAATAATCACAACAGAAGGGAACATGCACAAGGAAAAGACTTAATTAGAACCTGAATACCTAGGCCAAGACTGGTTTACAGGATCATAGCACATCAGGGTTGAACAGGCTCATGAGGAGCACTCAGTTCAAGGTTGCCCCACACTCAGGCTGTTGTCTGAATCCTTTCAAGGGACAGCCCAATCCATCTCAGTTACTCCAATTCTGAGACGTTCTGCTTGATACATTTCATTTATCAAGCTGAGATCTGTTTTGCCCTTTGGTCCTAGCCCTGTTCCTTAGGAGACCCCCAAGAGCAGCCCAATCCTTCTACAAGATGGCCCTTTCTTAGTCAGTTGAGGATTAACTCTTGTTCTCTCTCTGTCTTCTCTTCACCTGTGTCTTTGGGGTTTTCCATATGATTTGCAAGCACTTTGAACTACTACACTTTCCAGAGTGTAGTAGTTCATTTTCATGCTGCTAATAAAAATATACCTGGGACTGGGCAATTTACAAAAGAAAGGGATTTAATGGGCAAAGAACAGCAGATCACATCTTATGTAGATGGCGGCAGGCAAAGAGAGCACGTAAAACCATTCGATCTTGTGAGACTTACTCACTATCAAGAGAACAGCATGGGAGAGATTACTCCCTGTAATCATGCCCCCGTGAGTCGATTAGTCCCTGTCAGGTCCTTTCCACAACATGTGGGAATTCATGATGAAATTTGGGAATCGACACAGCCAAACCCTATCACAGAACTATCACAGTACCTGTTACAAAATGGCCACTCAATAAATACTGGATAGGTAGATTGACTGGCACCTGTCTTCTTACAAGAAGAAAGGCAGGATAATCAATGAGAGGTTTTTTCACTCATGGTTATGACCTTGGATTTGGATGCAAAGTCATCTACAAATATGTTTTCACCTTCCCAGGGCAGGCTGAACAAAGCTCGTCTGAAGGTTGTCAGATAACTGTGTTCTCCAAAGTATGGGAAGTTTATTAAAAAGGAAGATGCCTAAACCACACTCCCAACCTACTGAATAAGGATCTCTATCTGTGGGGCCCAGGGAATCTGCATTTTAAGAAGTTCCTAGGTACAGTTTAGTTTGGGGACTTACAAAGGCTTTAAAAGGGCAAAGATTTCTTAAAGTGTGATCAGTGAGAATCCCTGAGACTTTTTCAGGGGCTTCATGAGGTCAAAACTATTTTCATAAAAATACTGAGATGTTTTATGCCTTTCTCCGGCTCATCTCTCATGTGTATGTCATTGAGCCAGACTGAAAGTAGCAGATAATAGAAACCAGCTGCTTCCCTTAAGGCAAACACAAAAGCCAAGCAGTAGCCACTTTACCTGCTCTGTTTTCTTTTGTTTAGGAAAATATAGTTTTTATTTAAAAATATTCTTTATGTTAAAAAGCTATGAGTTGATGATTTTTAAAATAAATTGACATTTTTTTTAGGTTCTGTGGGAATATAAAGGATCCTGAAACCAAAAAATTTGACAGGTTTGCTGTTAGCCAACAAACTAAATAAATGTATTTAAAAAGTAGTTTTTCTGTCTTTATTCAACGAAATGCTGTATCAAGTAGTTGATCCCTGGTTAACTTAATTTGTTTTAAATTATGATTTCCTTTTTTTAAATTATGATTTCTATTGATAGGAGGTCTGATATTCTCTATTCTCCAAGAAGGCCAAGGTGTTTTTACAGTATTGCCGCATAAGCAGGAATCAGGCGCCAAGTACTGCTTTCCTTTAAAAAAAAAAAAAAAGCATTATATTCCCCAGACTTCTGGCAAATTTGCAGTTACTCAATTTTAAGTTATGTGTGGTGGGAACAAAATCTGTCTAGATTTTTAAAAAGTACAACTCCAGGAATTTTGCGATCGTAGATCTGTCTGACTCCCTTCTATCTCTCTCGTTCCCAAAGCTTAAACCAGATCCAACTCAAAGTCATCTCATGGTTTTCTTTTTGCTCTTCCCTCTCCACCATGGGCCCCTGAAACCAAAGACATCTAAGCAAAAGGCACCTTCTAAGCTACAAGACAACCCTCTGAAATGGGGAAAGGTAACAGTGTGGTGGTAAAACTTTAACAAGTAGCTTGTAGGACGTGCAAAGCCAAGCCCCGATTTGCCAGTTTCCATTGTATGAAGAGTATTGTTATGGTTGATTTTAAGATGAAGCTATCAGCTCAGCATCACTAAACAAAGTATTGGGAAGGGATGCATACAGCAGGCTCCGGGGGAGACAGGAGAAAAGCTGTCTAAATCCCTTCTCTCTTTGACCGTAGAGTTTACTCTGGATCCTGGCAATGCCTATGGAGATGGCATTATTACAGGGGAGTCTTTCATATATCAGCAGAGAAGAGAAGGATACAAGGGTAGCCAACTATGTTAGAGGCTGGAGCAAACTCCTTGAGAACATGTGATTCTCATTCTAGGAAGAACGTGTCTTCATAGCAAGAAAGGAGGCTGAAAAGAGAAGCAGACCCCCACTGAATTTAGAACGTGACTACCTTATCTGGGGAGGGGCAAGGGCAGGATGTTGAACCTCAGTCTCATCTTATCAGAATAACAGTAGCCAGCATGCTAAGCCTAGATATAAATACAAAAAGCAGGTAGCATTCTGCCTGCTCAATACTGTGGTAGTGTCACCTTTCCTTTCTATTGTATTTTTTTTTCTTGTAATATGTGCTCTTTTGGAAAGAATGAATCCACTAATTCAGATTGCAACTACTTTTGTGCAGGTTCATCTCATTTTAACTTTTTTTTTCATATTGTGAATTGAATTGAATATTTAGTCAAGGAAATGGCTTTAAGTTCTCTGGGAGGCCAAAGGTAAGAATTTACATGTAATAAATACAAACGAGTCTAATATCAAGGCTAGATTTATTCTAATTAACTCATTGTAAGTCAATTGTTTTTATAGATCTGAAGTAGAAGAGAAAGTACATATTTCTTCCCCAAGGATTTGTTAGTAGAGATTTACATGCCTCCTTTCCACTCTTGAGTTTGAATTTAAAGTAGTCCCAATGCCAAGGGGCTCCTGGATTCACACACAAAATAATTGTTTTAAAAATCTGTTAGACAAAATCCATAGCACAGTAGGTGCAATGCAAATGTCAGAGGTTAGGGGAAACATTAAAATCATTCAAATGCTGCACATATCTGCCACATTCTGGAAACCATTGCTAAAAATGGGTATTAAATCTCACCTTAAAGGTCAGGGGCAATTTACCCATCTTTATTAATGAGTCAAAATTACCCTGGAAGGAACTGTCTGTTAAATACATGGAGTTGAGACAATCGGCTATACGTCTGTGAAAAACATCATTAGCCTCCTCTCTCACAATATGTAATGATGCTCATTTCTAGATGGATATGAGAGCTAAAAGTGAGAAGCAAACGGTAAAACATGTCTAAAGATAATGTAGGCATAGCTCAGAGATATCAAAGGTTTTCAGGCCACCAGAGTAAAAGGAATGTCACAATACAGTGATTATCACAATAAAGTGAGTCACATGATTTTTTTTTTTTGCTTTTCCAGTACATATAAAAGGTCCATTTATACTATGCTATAATCTAGTAAGTGTGCAATAGCATTGTCTAAAAAATGTACATACCTCAATTTAAAATACATTATTACTAAGAAAACGCTAACATCTGAATCCTTTGGCTGTTGAAGAGTCTTGCCTCGATATTGATGGCTGCTGATGGGTCCAGGTGGTGGTTGCTAAAGGGTTGCGTGCAAGGTGCAGCAGCAGATTTTTAAAGCAAGGCAACAGTGAAGTTTGTAATATCAAACAATTATTTCTTTCACAAAATCTTTCTCTGTAGCATGTGATGCTATTTGATATTATTTTACCTACCGTAGAACTTCTTCCAAAATTGGAGTCAGTCTTCTCAAACCCTGCTGCTGCTTTATCAACTAAATGTATGCAATATTCCAAATTCTTTTTTTGTCATTTCTGCTACGATCATAGCATCTTTACCAGGAGTGAATTTCATCTCAAGAAACATCTTTCTTTGCTCATCCCTAACAGCAGCTCCTCATCCTTTCACTTTTTATGATGAGATTGCAGGAATTCAGTCACATCTTCAAGCCACACTTCTCATCCTAGTTCTCTTATTATTTCTATCACATCTGCAGTTCTTTTTTCCACTGAAGTCTTGAGCCCCTCCAAGTCATCCGTGAGGGTTGGAATCAGCTTTTCCCAAACCCCTGTTAATGTTGATATTTTGGCCTCTTATCATGAATCACGATTGTTTTTTTTTTGAAAAAGAGAGAAAAGGAGAAAGAAAGAAACAGCGAAAGAAAGAAAAAAAGGAATGAAAGACAGAAAGAGGAAGAGAAAGAGGGAGAGAGAATGGGATTCTTGTCTTATTGCCCAAGCTAGAATGCAGTTGAAAAATGGGTATTAAAAACCTCTTTTATGCCAATAATTGTGCTTAACAATGGAGACAGGAAGGAATAGGGGATGAAAATAACAAATAAGCAGACAACCAATATTTTATTTAAACCTGTGAAATGCTATCCAATTGCTGGGGAGTGATTTACTTCCAATTATGTGGTCATTTTTAAAACAGGTATAATGTGATACTGAGAAAAATGTATGTTTTGTGGATTTGGGGAGGAGAGTTCTGTAAATATTTGTTAAGTCTAGTTGTTCCAGGTCTGAGTTCAAGTCCTAGATATCCTTGTTAATTTTCTATCTTGTTGATCTGTCTAATATTGACAGTGTAATGTTAAACTCTCCCACTATTATTGTGTGGGAGTCTAAGTCTCTTTGTAAGTCATTAAGAACTTGCCCTATGTATCTGGGTGGTCCTGTAAGGGGTGGGTATATATTTAGGATCGTTAGCTCTTCTTGTTGCATTGATCCTTTCACCACCATGTAATGTCCCTCTTTGTTTCTTATGGTCTTTGTTGTTTTAAAGTCTGTTTTATCAGAGACGAAAATCGCAGCTTCTAGTAATGCTAGCTGGCTGTTTTTCCCATTAGTTGATGTAGCTTCTTCATTACGGTGATGCTCTTTACCTTTTGGTATGTTTTTGGAATGGCTGATACTGGTTGTTCCCGTCCATGTGTAGTGCTTCTTTCAGAAGCTCTTGTAAAGCAGGCCTGGTGGTGATGTAATCTCTGAGTACTTGTTTGTTCGCAAAAAAATTTATTTTTCCTTCATTATGAAGCTTAGTTTGGCCGGATATGAAATTCTAGGTTGAAAGTTCTTTTCTTTAAGGATGTTGAATGTTGGCCCCCACTCTCTTCTGGCATGCAGGGTCTCTGCTGAGAGATCTGCTGTGAGTCTGATGGGCTTCCCTTTGTGGGTAACCCAACCCTTCTCTCTGGCTGCCCTTAGCATTTTCTCCTTCATTTCAACCCTGGTGAATCTGAC